>JAWNMU010000182.1:0-91384 GCA_035043665.1 Drosophila quasianomalipes
CCCCCCCCCCCCCCCCCCCCCCCCCCCCCCAACAACAACAACAACAACAACAACAAATCAAATGTAAATCACCAACTAACCCCCCCCCCCCCCCCCCCCCCCCCCCCCCCCCCCCCAACCAACCGTCCCAATCGCCTGCTTCGTCTGATCTGAGTGGGAAGTGCGTACTCTTTCCTTACGAGAGTGAGAGGGACGAGGAGGAGAAGGAAGCAAAGGAGGCGGAAGGGTAGAGAGAGCAGAGAGGCGGGTGAAGCGAAGGGGCCAGAGAGAGAGAAAGGAGAGACCGCGCGAGGAGGAAAACAGAGAGAGCTAGAGAGGGATGACAGAAGGGCCGTGGCGGTGAGCTTTCTCCTCCCACTGCCTCTCCCTCCGCTCTCTCTCTTGAAAGGGACGTCCTCTTTGAAATAGCTGCCTCTGCTTCCTCACTCAATTCCGCCCTCTTCCCTCGCTCTAGTGAAGGTGGGACAGTCGTGAGTGAAGAGGGACCGTACGCTTACACTTGGCGTTCGCTAATGCCTAGCGATACGACTACACAACTACAACCACAGCCACATACCATACACCATATTTGCACAGAGTATCTGCAACGAACACACATGAAATCAAATACACACAACAGAACACACTCACATACGCACAGACACATACATACGCAAGGACGCAATGCAGAGGCACAAGAAGATAATGGTCTGGCGATCCATATCTACCGCTCTAGCCTCTACCATGTTCACGACAAGTGTTTAGGAGTGCAGGCAGATGACCGGAGACATTCCACACCTCGTCCACCTACTCGACACCACATGGACATACACATAGCGCGTGACACTGCTACTCGTCGCGTCACCCTCCTTTCCTTCTCTGCCTCCCTTTGTTATGTAGCTTGTTTTCATTTTGTAGTTTTCGGCCTCTCACTGTCACCATTCGCTGTTCTGCTTTCCAGTATTGCCTTGCGTTTGTTTTATCAAAGTGAGATAGCACGCACAGCCATACATACATATGCATGTGTTCATATAAGTCTACGTACATACATATGCATGTGTTCGCATAAGTCTACGTACATACGTTCATGCGTGCGTGAGATATACGTACGCCTTATTATCTACCATTTCTATACGCTAGAACGTTACCTAGTTTCCTACTTGTTTAATAAATGTGATATTCACGCAAAGCATCCAGTCGACTAAATAAAATACAGTATGTGCTCATCTGTTACTTCAAAAAGAATCAGTTTCCAGATAGGACTGCACCTCAGAGGGGAAATCAAAACATTCCGTTGTCTGATGACATGCACTACGATGTTTATTACGCTTTGAACATTATGTGTGTTATCACAATACCTTCGTCCGATAAATAAATGCATCGATACACTGACTACATGCCCAATTCTTCGTGTTCATCCACTCTTGCTCTCTCATCATCCTAGCCACACTTTACCACACTCTCTTCCGTTCACTCCATTCGCGCTTCACCACCCATAATTGATTGTTACAACCATACTTAACTCTCACACAAACTCACTCTCGATCTACCCACCCCGCCCACACTCACTCTACTTCCGCATTTAGTTCACGCCCACGTTCTCATACATTCCACTCAAACATATACACTACAATCACATATAAACATTCGTACATGCATCGATGTGTGCATGGGGTACTGTTCTCTTGCGTAAACACATACATCTGATATGCGCACAAAAAGTATGCAGGTTCACTACTCTATCTACCTCTCGTCTCTCCCCCTCTCGCTCTCTTTTGCACGTTCTTTCTGCACATTCAGAAGTAGCGAACATTTCGTGTCACCTATTCCTCTCCATCTGACCATCACTCATCGTACTTATCAGATGCCACTGCTGAGGGCAGTGCCGTCTACGGATCACTTTCGTCCCCATCCTTCTTCTCCCTCACTAATTCCCTCCCTCCTCCCCCGCATCCTCCTCGTCTCTCCACTTTCAAAGGAGGCGCATTCGTCATCTTCTTTCTCCTCTTCCTTGCCTCTTGGTCAGATACATCTTCAATTACCTCTGCATTGTTGAGCACATGTACGCATACACATAGTTTATTCATAGTAAATCCATGCTATCCGTACAACACTCCGCTACACATCATTCCAAAACAATAGACTGCCATCGCATTTATTTCATGAAGACTTACGTATCGATTGCTATGTTATCCTCCTTCAAATCTCTCTCCGTAATGAAGAAACCGCCACCTATAACGGAGCATAGAGTTCACGTGGATCGAACGCATAGATACACGTATACCATGATACGCGTAACAAGGAACGCATTTATTAACTACATATACAAACAGCAGCCAAATTACTGAGAATACAGTTAATACCAAAGAATGCATTCGAACTAACCTTCTCTCTCGCGTCTCTTCTTTCGTTCTTTAATCTTCTTTCTCCTTTCTTGAATTGTAAATCCCTTGCAGGTTTCGTCACAGCTAATCATCCATATGCGTTCTTCCAGTCGTCTGATATACGCGTCCTCGTCCTTATTTCTCTTCAGATAACGCATCTTCAATCGTTATATACTCGTCATCATCAAATCCATTGTTCTTCTTATCGACTTTAAACAGATCCTTAGCATCAGGGTGCGTTTCCGCTTGACTTGAAGCAATTACCCCAAAGATTTCTTCAGGAAAGTCAAAATCGCTCGAGCCTTCACTTTCTAATTGTTTTGGTACAGATTCATTCACAGCTGACATTCTGATATATATAAGTACGTGCTAGTAACTGCCTCGAAATATTCAACTCCTTCGACACTTAAGTTTTTCCGTAAAACGCAAAGCGTGCAAGTAGTCATTCGAATTTCATTTGAAAACGGATTTTTTATTGGTGAACAAAATAACAGATAAGGACATAGAACGCAAAGGAAATCAACGCATAGTTAACAATTATGTTCGTGCTTTTTGAATATGCATGCACACCCATATGCACTAGCTTTCCTCTATTCCAGAGTTATAATTTGTTTTTTCATTGTTTGAAAAACAGGCGCTGTGTAGAATTTCAAGTCACGTGAACTTGACTGCTTTAAAGGCTCACTAACATGTGGATGCATTCAACTCATTATTCTTGTACCACTCCAATTTCCTTTGATGTGAATGTTAAGCAGGAAAAAATATACTTAAACTACACGGCATATATCTCCCACTCAGTGAGACTATTGAAGAAAAAGGACAAAATAGAACAGAGCTTGATCAGACGACATGTCTCAGTCCGATGCCCCATCGGAGCCTCCTTCTTTTATTAGAAAACCTTCAGGAAGGGCCAAGAAGGAAAGGACTAGGCCAAGTGTATCAGATGACAAACAGTTAATTTCAAACCGCCCAGCTTCTTCCCTCACTTTCATCTAAGTCCTCATTAAATCGTTCTCCTTCTGCACGCCGCTCTCCTCCCTTCCTTCCGCACCAAACTCTACCCCTGCCAACTCTTCTGTCTCAAATTACGCCCGGCTTCGTCACGTCGTCTCCGCCAACAGCAGCAACAGGAAGGATCTGCTCAGCTAGCTTCTCCTCCCGAACTGATTCCTCTGAACGTGAACAACCTGTCCCAGGAAGACAAGCTAGTCGGGAGCTCATATGCGAAGCTATCATAAACGTCAAATGGAGCTCCGACTGCTCATTTGTCTCTCGCATTGACATGTTCCAGATCCCAGGATGGTCTGGGATGCATCTACTCAAACAGTAAGAGCCCTTCTATCTTTCAGTCTCTCGTCCACTCACACACACCATTCTCTTATACCACCCGCTTCTTTTCTCGTAACTTTTCTCCTCCTTTTCTTCTTTTACTACTCGCACTTCTGCGTCCCTCGCTTTCTTTGTGCTTTGCCTTTCCTCCCTGATACCTACCCCTATCTCTAACTCTAATCTGACCAAATGTTCAATATCCACACACACGCTACGCCACTTCTGCGTCTTCTCCCGTCTCATCCTCCGCGTTTCTTCCACCTTTCCACTAATGCATTCACATCCGGGTGTCTTTCTTTCCTTTTACTCCCCTTCATTTCCATCCTTTTGCTTGCCCGCTCGTGCCCTCCGTTTTTTTTTTTTTCTTTCCTTTCCCTCGATTTTTTCTTTCTCCCTCATTCGATTGTTCTCTAGCTTCGTGAATCAACACACGTAGAAATCATAATGCAGAAGATAGATAAGATTGACATCCAACCCCTTCCTGCAGACGCTCTTTCTCTCCGACAACGTCATCACGAGCATCAACAAATCTACACTCATGCATCTCGCTTAGGTACCAAGAAAGATATCACACACAGATGCATGCATGCACGCATACACACACACACACACACACACACACACATACACACACACACACACATACACACATGTTCATTGATGCGCATTCATGTTTCCTACGTTTTTCTCTACCCCTGCTCCTTCATCTCATTTTTCTCGTACATTGACACGACACCCTTTCCCAACCCTATCCCTGCTCATATCTATCTCTTACTGATACCCCATTCCCCCTCTGTGTCTCTTCCTCCCTCCTTCCCTCCTTCCCCCTTCTTTCCTCCCTTCCCCTCTTTTACTCCCCTCCCTTCTTTTCCTCCCTCCCTTCCGTCCCATACTTCCAACTCTGCAGAGAGCTGTACATCAACAAAAACAGAATCACGAGACTAGATGTGTTAGGCACTCTTGTTAACTCTTCAAGTACTTGATGCATCTGAAAATATGATCTCAGAGATTGGTGAGTAGTTTCTTGTTCAGACCCCTCTTTTCACTCCCGCACCTTTTACTCTTATACAGTTCAGTTCCTTTTTCCTTTCAGTTCCTTTTCCTTTCAGTTCCTTTTCCCTTTTCAGTTCCTTTTCCTTTCAGTTCCTTTTCCCTTTCTCAGTTCCTTTTTCCTTTCAGTTCCTTTTCCCTTTTCAGTTCCTTTTCCTTTCAGTTCCTTTCCCTTTTCAGTTCCTTTTCCTTTTCAGTTCCTTTTCCCTTTTCAGTTCCTTTTTCCTCTTTCAGTTCCTTTTCCCTTTCAGTTCCTTTTTCCTTTCAGTTCCTTTTCCCCCTTTTCAGTTCCTTTTCCTTTCAGTTCCTTTTCCCTTTTCAGTTCCTTTTTCCTTTCAGTTCCTTTTCCCTTTCAGTTCCTTTTCCTTCAGTTCCTTTTCCCTTTCAGTTCCTTTTCCTCAGTCTTTCCCTTTCAGTTCCTTTTCCCTTTCTTTCAGCTCCTTTCCTTTCAGTTCCTTTTCCTTTCAGTTCCTTTTCCTCAGTTCCTTTTCCTTTCAGTTCCTTTTCCCTTTTCAGTTCCTTTTCCCTTTCAGTTCCTTTTCCCTTTCAGTTTCTTTTCCTCTTTTCAGTTTCTTCCTTTCAGCTCCCTTTGCTTTCCAGACTCTCCTCTCCATGTTTTTTTTTTTTTTTTTTTTTTTTTTTTTTTTTTTTTTTTTTTTTTTTTTTTTTTTTTTTTCGTTTTTTCGTTTTTCTTTTTTGTTGTAGTCTTCATATTTCTGCTTACTCCTCTGTTTTGACCCTCATCCTAATAGTAGATATGTCTGTGCCTATGAAATATGAATGCGCATGAAATATGATTGCACTCTGCAGATCCTTCGATCAAGAAGTGCCAAAAGATCTGGAGACTGAATCTGGGAGGAAACAGGATAAGAGAGGCGAGGGACGTTAAGCAAATATCTTTTCTCCAAAATATCACCCACCTCAACCTCTCCGAAAACCTCATCGGTAGGGCCCATGTCTTATTAAGCGTATACACACTGCACACCCCACATATGCACACTCATATATACACGCTTCTTATATACACACGCTCACACACCCACGCGCAGGCACATACTCCTGTGCACACCCACACACCTCTTTAATCAGATTCCATTGCTAACGCTCTACTTCTTCCAATCCTGAAATACGATGTGACTTGAGCCATGGTACGACATCATAAACGCATGTGACCTGAAATGCACCGCGACTTGAATACTAGACCCAGATTTAGCTCTGCTGGTCAGATTCCTTCCGGACTCGCAGTTTCTTGTTGTGTCGGCTGAGCAACCTCACTCCATTTATCTCTCTCAGACAGACACTTCGGGAGAAACAACGTCTCCTTCCTCTTCAACTACCTCCTCTTTCCTCCTCTCCCACTTCCGCTCCCTCTCTTCCCTAGACTCTGTCCCTCTCTCGCCAGAGGTATTGGAATCTTCTTCTGCACACATTCCAGAAGAAACAACTTTATTATGAACTGAAAAGAAAACAGGAGAAGAGGAAGCGGACGGCCGTGAAAAACAAAATATCTCACGTGTACTCACATTTCCAAACAGAACTGGACGACGTGGAAATTTTCAGTGAAAGCCTCAGTGTTCTTTCACTTCATTCATCCTCACTGACAAGTACTACTCGCGGTTCTCCCTTCCCCCTTCCTCTTCCTCCTTCCCCTTCCCCTTCCCCTCCTCCTCTTTCCTTGCTCGTCCTCTTCCCCTCGGTGTTCGTCCCTCTTTCCGCTGGCCCAAGGCTGCTCACTAACATATCTTCTTCCTACTCTAAGAATCCGGATTCGGCCTACCTCTTAGAGAGATATTTTTCCCAGAAGAGGGTGTGCAGTACTGATTCCAATCCAAAGCAGCAGTTAACAAGACAGAAGGGAGTGGGGGAAGGGGAGGGGGGAGCGAGAGGGGAACGAGAGGGTCTTGGGGTGGGGAGGAAAGGGAGAGAGAGGCTGAAGCACTGTTGTCTTCACTTGAGGCAATCGGGTGGGAAGTGAAAAGGAGGAGGATCGAGTTTGAAGAAGTGGGGCGGAGAGTGAAAAGAGAGAGGTGGAAAGGAGGGAGAGAGAAACTGATGGGTTCATACTGACTGAAATGCATTCTAGCTGGAAACGAAAGAGCTGAGGAACTTGGAAGGCACTTCAAGTGAGTTTTTGGCAATCGAGAGAGGCTTGTGAATAGAAGATGTTTTGCCGTTCACACTCTCTTCAAGTTCCTTGAACCCCTTCTTCTCAGACGTCTTCAAGTCAGTCTTCAAGTGCTCCAGCTCCGGCAGGCAAGAACGGAAAAGTGAATACAAGTGTGGTAGGAAGCGAAAAGGAGAGAGACGACGAAGAGGAAGATCGAGGACGAGGGAGAGGAGAAGGAGGAAGGAGGAAAGGAGAGTGATGAAGCTCTCTGAAAGTGCATCTCCCCCATCTTCTTCTTCCTCTTCCTCTTCCTCTTCCTCTTCCTCCTCTTCCTCCTCTCCTCTTCCTCCTCTTCCTCCTCTACATCTTTGTCTTCTTCCTCTTCATCTTCTTCATACCCCAAGTTCTTCCTCTCCCTTTTCAGTTTCCTCCATCCCCAGAGCTGGAATCCCGTGAGAATCCAAAAAAAAAAAAAAAAAAAAAAAAAAAAAAAAAAAAAAAAACACCTACATTCCCCCGCTCTCTGTCACCATCTACCCCCTCCTCCCCCTCCTCGTCTTCCCCTTCCTCGTCATCTTCATCCTCCTCTTCGGCCTGTTCTGCCTTCCTCCTCCCTCGCCCCCCTCTTCTTCCCCTGGGCCTGGATCCCCTGGGTCTGCTGCGGTGTGGGGAGGAGAGGACAGTGGATGTGGACTCCATATCCACCGAATCATCAAAATCCATTCGAGGAAGAGCCACACCGACTCTGCTAAAAGCATCCACGACAAACACAAAGATATTTACTTTAGGGGACTCTATAAAGGGAGCTCCGTTCTTTTGCGAAAAACACTCCCTCCCTCTCCTCCTCTCCTCCCCTCCCTCCTCTTCCCCTTCCTCTTCCTCTTTCTCTTCTTCCGCCTCCTCTTCTCTCATCTTCCTCCTCTTCTTCTTCCTCCGTAGATCCATTTGAATATGGAGAAAAAACAAAGCCTCTTTGATTTCAATTTATTCGACGAAAAGGCAACGGAAAGGTAACTGACTTGAATATTACAAGCAAAAAATGACTAGTGACAAGCGAAAACATCACTTGCTGAATGCTTGGATTTCTCTATTTTCGCTGCCCTCATGCGTTTTTTTCTCCATTCCTTTTCTTTCTCTTTGCTTTTCTTCGCTCCCATCGTGTTTTTTTCTTTCTTTCCTCTCGCCCCATGTACGTCATATTTCAAATCGAATCAATGCCGTCGTAGTATGCGACGTTCATGCACTCATACATCATCACACATACGCTTACGTACATGTGTATGCGCATGATTGGTTTGTTTTTTTCTGCCTCTGCTCTCTTTCCCTCTGCTTTTTGTACCTTCCTTCTATCTTCTCCTCTCCCAATTCCGTCTCCATCTCCTGTCTTGAATCGAAGAGACGCCGTTCGCTTGTTCTTGGTCCCTTCTGTTCTTGCTACCCTCTGCTTCGAAACAGAAACAAACACAGTCTCCTTCACCTCCTCTTCGCCCTCCTTGTCCTCCCCTCTTCTTCCTCCTCTTCCTCCCTCCGCTTCGCCCTTCGTCCTTCCCTGCCTATACCCCCCCCCCTCGTCGCTCTCTTGTAAACAGAGCCTACGACAAAATCCTTAAGGGGATTGCAGGGCCCTACCTCTCATCCTCCTCTCTCACCTCCTCTTCCTCCTCACCACCCTCCTCTTCTGCCTCTTCTTCTTTCCCTGTTCTTTCTCTGTCCCCCTCTTCGCCTTCCCTATCCCCCTCCCCCTTGCCCTCTCTTCCCTCTCTCTCATTCCTCTCTCTCCAAGTGCTCCCCTTCCTTCCCTCGCTCTCTCTCTCTCTCTCTCTCTCTCTCTCTCTTCTCCTCCTTCTTCTTCCCCCATGGAGGGAGAGGCGATGGAAGAGGAAGAGGAAGAAGAAGATAATAAAGAGGAGGATGAGGAAGAGGAGGAGGAAGAGGAGGAGAAAAAGGAAGCTGCGCTCTTGACAGACTGACGCGTTATTTCTGTTTAATGAGCAATTGAAGCAGGCGGAAAGGAGGAAATTGAAATCGATAAGGAGGAAACAGGGGATCTGGGAGGAAGAGAGGAGCTGGGATAGGGAGGAGGAGGAAGAGGAAGAGAGGGAGGAAGCTGGAGGACAAGGCAGAGGAGCAGAGAAGGAAGGGGGGAGAAGGAGGCGAGAGAGAGGGAAAGAGAAAGGGGAGATGCGAAGGGCCAGAAGGAGGAGAGGGAGAAGAGAACGGAAGAAGGAGGAAGGAGAGGGAGAGGAAGAGGGAGAAGGAGAGGGCCCCGCTTACGGAACTAAGGGAAGGAGGGGTGTTCGTCGTGTGCAAAGTTCATCGGAGGACACATCATTGAAAAAGGATATAAAACAAAACGTCTACAACTCCTCTTCGAAGAACAAGAAACATGACGTAAATATCAACAATCTAGAAGACTTCTTCTTCTTATGCTCAAGTGCACAAACTCTCAATTTGAGAAAGACAGAAGGGAGAAGGTGAAGAAAGAGAGGAGAGGAAGGAGAAGGAAAGAGAGAGAGAGAGAGAGAAAGAGATGAAGAAGAGAGAGAAGGAAGGAAAAGAGAAGGAGAGGAGGAGAGAGATGAAAAGGGAGAAGGTGAGAGAAAAGAGAGAGAGAGAGAGAGAGAGAGAGAGCGGGAGGCCGAAGACCCTATCATACACGTCGATGATTCTATTTTTAGAATAGATTGCCTCTCTCCTCCTCCACTCTCTATCTTCCCCTCTTCCTTTCCTCTCCCTGCCCTTCCCCCATCATACTTCTCTTCCGCTTCCTCTTCTTCTTCCTCCTTTTCCTCCTCTTCCTCTTCCACTTCCTCTTCATCCTTTTCTCCCTCTGGTCCCTCTTCCCTGTCCGCTTCTTCTTCTTCCCCCCCCTCCTCTTTTATTTTCGGACGATTCCTGGCCTTCAGTGCGCACAACATCAGCTTCTCAATTTGAAAGACCATACAGCATGGACCTATATTCTCAATTTGAGTGTTTGCACTCTGTGCCTGACATGATGAAAATATCTAGTGCGATAGCTTCCTTCCGTGTGTGGTGTGTTTGTTGACGCTTCTCATTCATCTGCCTTTCTCCTTTTTCTCTTCCTCCTCTCGCCTCCTCCTCTTCCTCCCTACTCCTCCTCCTCTTTTCCTCTTCGCATTTTACCCATCTTCCTCCTCTTGTTATCCCTCTGCTGCCCCTTCTTCTCCTCTGCCTCCACCTCCTCCTCCTTCTTCCCTTCTCCTCTTCCTCTTCTTCCTCATCTCCATCCTCTCCGCCCCCTCTTTCTCCGCCTCTTCCTCCTCCTCATCCCTCCCTCTTTCTCCTCGAATTCCGTAGGATCTAGTATTAATTCTTCTCTCTATTCCTTCCCCTTCCTCTCCCCTTCCTCTCCTCTTCCCTCCCCTTCCTCTTATTCCTCCTCTTCTTCCTCTTCTTCCTCTTCTTCCCCTTCCTCTTCTTCCTCCTCCTCTGCCTCCCTCTCCTCCCTCTCCCTCCTTTATCTCTGTCCTATCCACTCCTTGTTCCTGCTGTGAGAAATACTTCTGCGATCACTCATCTTTCCTTTCCCAGAAAGAAACGTATCTTCAACTAAGGAAAATATCTAGTTTCTGTTTCTTTTCGTCTGAAACGGCTCCTTCCCGAGAAGACGAAAGTTATTCATATTTCAGTTCGTGGGGAATATTGGTGGATCGGAAAAACAAAATATCTTCGTCTGTTACTTTCCCTTCCTTTCCTCCTTTGTTCTCCCTCTGTTTCCTCCTCTGCATCCTCTTTTCGTACCGTTTCCACGTCTTCTGCTGTTGCGTCTTCTTCTCCTCCTCCTCCTCTTCCTCCTCCTCTTCTTCTGCTCCTCCTCTTCCTCTTCCTCTTCCTCTTCATCTTCCTTCTTCTTCTTCCTCTTCCTCTTCCTCTTCCTCTCCTCCTTCTCTCATATTTTCCTCCTCTTCTCTCCTCCCTTTTCTCCTTCGACCTCTTCCCGCCTCTTCTTCGCTCTCCTCCTGCTCCTCCCTTCCTCTGTTTCTGACTATTACTCGGCTCTTTTCAAGCTCACCGCTCTCTTTCCCTTCCCTTCTCCCTTCGCCTACTTCCTCTCTCCCTCCCTCCTCCTCCTTCCGCCCTCTCCCTTCTTTGTCCGATCCCTCCTCTGAACTACCTTCACTCTGCTCCTCTCTTCTTCCTCTCCTTCTTCCTCCTCCTCGTCTTCTTCTTCTTCCTCCTCCTCCTCCTCCTTTTTTTGCTGATTCCGTTCTATTTTCGCTTCCTATACATTTTTCCTCCTTACCCCCGCCTTTTTCGATAGAAATATCTCCATTCAGGAAGATATTTTGACGTCGCTGGAGGAAGCAGAGGAAGAGAGAGAGAGAGAGGAAGGAGATGAAGAGGCTGAGAGGGAGGAGAAGGAGGAGGAGGAGGAGGAGAGGAGGAGAGAGGGGAAGATAAGGAGCGTGAGCTGGGCTATGCGAAGAGGCAATGCGAGCTATGGGAAGAAGAGAGGTAGGAGCAGAGGGTGGAGTAGGGAGAGAGGCAGAGGGAGAGACAGAGGGAGAGACAAGAGACAGAGGGAGAGGGGGGATGGCAGAAGTAATACATGGAGAGGGGAAGGGAGAGGGAGAGGGAGAGAAGGAAGAGAGAGCAGAAGGAGAGGGACTGGGCTGGAGCTAAGGGACAAGTTTATGCTTGTAAGGGAGGTGAGGGTAATTCCTGAGTACGTCGTCTTCTACTCGTCCTCTCCCCACCCCTCTCTCTCGCTCTCCTCCGCCCCTCTCTCCTCCCTCCCTTCCTCTCTTCTCTCACATCAATCGCCTCTTCTCCTATACTCTCCTACTTCCTCTCCCTTCTCCTCCTCCTTCTCCTTCCCCCTTCTCCTTCCCCTTCTTCCCCTTTCTCCTTCCCTGCTTCCGCTTCGTTTGCTTCCCCTACTCCTGCTTCCCCTTCTCCTGCTTCCTCTCTTTCCCTTGTCTCCCCTATATTCTCTTCCTCTCTCTCCATTATTCAAAAATGTAAAGAAGTGAATAATTCTGGTGGGCTGAATTCTCAATTTGAAAGTTCATGCATATTTTATATCTATTGTAGGAGGAGAAGGCATAGAAGGATGGGAGAAATTGAGGGAGAGAAGGGAGAGAGGAGGAAAGGGAGAAAGAAGGGAGGGAGGGGTGTGGGAAGGACAAGGAAGGAGGAAGGAGAAGGAGAACGAGGAGGAGCGGAGAAGAATGGAAGTTACGTATAGGGTTATGCGTATGATAGGGATTGATGCTGGAGGGGGAGAGAAAGGGGGGCGAAGGAAGGGGAGAGAGGGAGATGGAGAAGAGAAAGGGAGAGAGGGAGACAGAGAAGAGGGGGAGAGAGAGAGAGAAAGAGAAAGAGAAAGAGAGAGAGAGAGACACTTCTATAGAAACAGACGCCGAGAGAAGGAACGCGTTTGACTCGGTTTGTTTTTGTCTTCTTTCCCTTCAATCTTTTCGTTCCTCTATTCTCTTCTTCCTCTTCATCTTCCTCTCCCTCTTCCTCTTCCTCTTCCTCATATCCTCCTCTCTTTCTTCCATTTTCCCTGTTTCATTTCTCTCCACTTCGCTTCCTTCTGCCTCTTCCCTCTCCCTCTCCCCGTCACCCCTCTCTCCTCGTTCGCGTCATCATCGTCGCTGAATCTTCTCTCTCTCTCTCCATTGCTCTCTTCCCTATCCTTCCGGCATGTCCGTCCTCAGCTTCATCTCTCCTGATTTTCAGGACTCTCGTTCGATATATAACCTTCTCCCTCCTCTCCTCTCCTCCTCCCCCTCCTCCTCCTTCCTCTCTCCTCTTCCTCTTCCTCTTCCTCTTCTCTCTCCGCATTTTCTTTTTCTTCTACTCCTCCTCCTCCACTCCTCTCTCTCTCTTCCCCTCTCTCCTGTCTTCTTTTCGTCCGTGGGAACAAATTAGGATTCTCAATTTGAGTGGTTCAAGACTCACCCCACATCCTCTTCTCTCCGTGTGCACCCACTTTCCAAACCTAAAAGTTCTCAATTTGTCCTTTAACGCCATCTCCAATCTCTGATACTTTCTCCGCTTTCTTTGAGTCAGAAACTGACAAAGAGGAAGGTTCTTTTTTTCCCTCTGCCTCTGCCTCTACCTCTGCGCTGCCTCGCATATTCGATCTCCTCTCCTGTTCTCTGAACCTGTGCTTCAACACAATCCCCTCCTCCTCTCTTCCCCTCACTGCTCCACTTCTCCTCCCTCTCTTCCCTGGACATATCTCACAATCAGATCTCCCCTCTCCGACCCCCTCGTCCTCTCCGTGCTTCCCTCCTCTCTCTTCTCTCGCTCTTCTCAATTTGAACGATAACCCTTCCTCTGCCTCCCCCTCGTGTCTCTCTCTCCCTCTCCTCCCCCTCCCTCTCCTCCCTCTATCGCTCTGCCTCATAGGCGTTCAAATTGGAGAAGGAGACGGACAAGAAGGCGAGGGAGAGGGAGATGGAGAGAGAGAGGGAGAGGGAAGAGAGGGACAGGGAGAGAGAGAGGGAAAGAGGGGGGGAAACCGAGAGAGAGAGAGAGGGAGAGGGAAGGGAGAGGGAGAGGGAGAGGAGGGGGAAGAGAGAGAGAAAGAGAGACTCTCTTGCTCTCCTTTTCGAAGGGGAAGATGACAGATGTTTGCCGACAAAAATATCTCACCAACAGGCAAGGGAGGGAGGCAGAGGGGAGGGAGAGGGAGAGAGAGGAAAGAGAGAGAGAAAGAAGATAGGAAACGCTCTGAGTCTAGGAAAGCCAATTCAAAAGTCATCTTCTTTTTCTTCTTCTTCATTTCTCCTCCACCTCTTCCTTCCATTCCCACCCCCACTCCCACTCCCACTCTCACCTGCTGCTCCCGCTGTTAACTTCTCTCCCTTCCCTTTCAATTCTGAACGACACGCTCCTCCCTCTCTCCCTCTCCTCCTCCCTCTCCTCCCTTTCCCTCTCCCCCTTCTCCCACCTTCCCTCTCCTCCCTCAGTGTCACCTCCCTTCTTCCCTCACCTCTCTCTTCTCCTCCCTTCCTCTCCCTTCTCCTCCTTTTCCTTTTGCCTCTCTCCCCCTCTCCTCCCAGTTGGCAGTGTGCAGCCCGGTTTCTAAAACGGACCAACCCTGTCTCAATTTGAACAGCCTCTCCACCCCCTCCTTCGTTTCCTCTCTTTTCCCTTCTGCTGATCCTCAATCTGAAAGTGACAAGCTAGTATCTGTTGTCGTGGCTCAAGTCCTCTTCTCTTCCCTCTCCCCCTCTCCTCTCCCCTTCCACTTCCTCTCTTCTTCCTCACCTCCCTCCTCCCTATCTTTCTCTTCTTCTTGGAAAGTCTCTGTGGACTGGGCAGGAAGATCAGGGAGATCGAGGGAAATATGAATGACTCAGACAGAGCGAGAGAGAAGGAAGGTGAGAAGCATTGAGAGTAGAAGAAGAGGGCAAAAGGAAGAGGGAAGGAGGGGGAGGGCGATGGAGGGAGAGGGAGGGGAGAGGGGGAGACAGGTGAGGACTCAGTGGCTCTAGATATTTGTAGAGTGAGATATTTATTTAGCAGGTGGGGATGGTGGGTGAGGTGAGAGCTCAAAGACAAAGTCATCTCTTCTGCTGTCTGTACTGCCTGCCGCACCCTTTCCTCCCTCTCACTTTCTCAAGGCTTTTATTGCATCTCTCTCTCTCTCTCTGCCTCGGTCTCTCTCTGTCCCCCTCTCTCTCTCCCTCTCCCTCTCCCTCCCTCCCCCTTCTCTCTCTCTTATCCCCTTGCCTCTCTTGCTCTCGTCTTTCCCTCTTCTCCTTTTCCCTCTTCTCCTTTTCCCTCCCTCTCTTTTCAACTAATGCAGTAACGGACGAAAAAAGTCTTTTCACTTCTTCAAGTTCCAGAAGGAAAGATTTTTTAGCGTCGTCAGGAGAGGACGAGGCGGATGACGGAGAAAGAGAAGTGGATGAGAGGGAGAAGGCGGAGGAGGAAGAGAATGAAAATGGGAAGAGGGAGGCGTAAGAGGAATAGGAAGAGAAGGAGGAGGAGGAGGAGGAGGAGAAGGAAGAGGAGAAGGCAGAAAGGGACGACGAGGATGAAGAGGATGAAGGCAGAGGAGAGGAGGAGGGAGAGGATGCGGTAAAAAGCCTGAGGACGAAAAGTAGAGAGGAGAGGAGGGAGGAGGGAGAGAAGGAGGCGGCGGAGAGGAAGTACGAGGACGTGAGAAGAGATGACTTTGTCTTTGACTTCTCCTCCCCCACCATCCCACTGCTAAATAAATATCTCACTCTACAAATATCTAGAGCCTTTGAGTCCTCACTGTCTCCCCCTCTCCCTCCCTCTCCCTCCTTCGCCCTCCCTCCTTCCCTCTTCCTTTTGCCCTCTTCTTCTACTCTCAATGCTATTCTCACCCCTTCCTTCTCTCTCGCTCTGTCTGAGTCATTCATATTTCCACACTCGATCTCCCTGATCTTCCTTCCCAGTCCTAGAGCTTTCGAAGAAGAGAAAGATAGGGAGGAGGGAGGTGAGGAAGAAGAGAGGGAAGTGGAAGGGGGAGAGGAGAGGGGGGAAGGGGAAGAGAAGAGAGAGGAATTGTCAATGACCACGACAACAGATACTAGCTTGTCACTTTCAGATTGAGGATCAGCAGAAGGGAAAAGAGAGGAAACGAAGAGGAGGGGGTGGAGAACATTCAAATTGAGACGGGTTGGTCCGTTTTAGAAACCAGGCTGCACACTGCCAACTGGGAGGAGAGGGGGAGAGAGGCAAAAAGGAGGAGAAGGGAGAGGAAGGGAGGAGAAGAGAGGTGAGGGAAGAAAGGGAGGTGACACTGAGGGAGGAGAGGGAAGGTGGGAGAGGGGAGAGGGAAAGGGAGGAGAGGGAGGAGGAGAGGGAGAGAGGGAGGAGCGTGTCGTTCAGAATTGAAAGGGAAGGGAGAGAAGAAGTTAACAGCGGGAGCAGCAGGTGAGAGTGGGAGTGGGAGTGGGGGTGGGAATGGAAGGAAGAGGTGGAGGAAAATGAAGAAGAAGAAAAAGAAGATGACTTTTGAATTGGCTTTCTAGACTCAGAGCGTTTCCTATCTCTCTTTCTTTCTCTCCTCTCTTTCCTCTCTCTCCCTCTCCCTCCCCTTGCCTCCCTCCCTTGCCTGTTGGTGAGATATTTTTGTCAATAAATATCTGTCATCTTCCCCTTCGAAAAGGAGAGCAAGAGAATCCTCTCTTTCTCTCTCTCTTTCCCTCCTCTCCCTCTCCCTCTCCCTTTCCCTCTCCCTCTCTCTCTCTCTCGATTTCCCCCCTCTTTCCCTCTCTCTCTCCCTGTCCCTCTCTCTCCCTCTCCCTCTCTCTCTCCATCTCCCTCTCCCTCGCCTTCTTGTCCGTCTCCTTCTCAATTTGAACGCCTATGAGGCGAGCGATAGGAGAGGGAGAAGGGGGGGGAGAGGAGAAGAGAACGAGGGGGAGTAAGAGGAAGGGTTATCGTTCAAATTGAGAAGAGCGAGAGAAGAGAGGGAGGGAAGCACGGAGAGGACGAGGGGGTCGGAGAGGGAGATCTGATTGTGAGATATGTCCAGGGAAGAGAGGGAGGAGAAGTGGAGCAGTGAGGGAAGAGAGGAGGAGGGGGATTGTGTTGAAGCACAGGTTCAGAGAACAGAGGGAATCGAATATGCGAGGCAGCGCAGAGGTAGAGGCAGAGGCAGAGGGAAAAAAGAACCTTCCTCTTTGTCAGTTTCTGACTCAAAGAAAGCGGAGAAAGTATCGAGATTGGAGATGGCGTTAAAGGACAAATTGAGAACTTTTAGGTTTGGAAAGTGGGTGCACACGAGAGAAGGGATGTGGGTGAGTCTTGAACCACTCAAATTGAGAATCCTAATTTGTTCCCACGGACGAAAAGACAGGAGAGAGGGGGAAGAGGAAGGGAGTGGAGGAGGAGGAGTAGAAGAAAAAGAAAATGCGGAGAGAGAAGAGGAAGAGGAAGAGGAAGAGGAAGAGGAAGGAGGAGGAGGGGGAGGGAGGAGAGAGAAGAGGGAGAAGGTTATATATCGAACGAGAGTCCTGAAAATCAGGAGAGATGAAGCTGAGGACAGCATGCGGAAGGATAGGGAAGAGAGCAATGGAGAGAGAGAGAGAAGATTCAGCGACGATGATGACGCGAACGAGGAGAGGGGTGACGGGGAGAGGGAGAGGGAAGAGGCAGAAGGAAGCGAAGTGGAGAGAAATGAAACAGGGAAAATGGAAGAAAGAGAGGAGGATGAGGAAGAGGAAGAGGAAGAGGGAGAGGAAGATGAAGAGGAAGAAGAGAATAGAGGAACGAAAGATTGAAGGGAAAGAAGACAAAAACAAACCAAGTCAAACGCGTTCCTTCTCTCGGCGTCTGTTTCTATAGAAGTGTCTCTCTCTCTCTCTTTCTCTTTCTCTTTCTCTCTCTCTCTCCCTCTTCTCTGTCTCCCTCTCTCCCTTTCTCTTCTCCATCTCCCTCTCTCCCCTTCCCTTCGCCCCCCTTTCTCTCCCCCTCCAACATCAATCCCTATCATACGCATAACCCTATACGTAACTTCCATTCTTCTCCGCTCCTCCTCGTTCTCCTTCTCCTTCCTCCTTCCTTGTCCTTCCCACACCCCTCTCCTCCCCCTTCTTTCTCCCTTTCCTCCTCTCTCTCCCCTTCCTCTCTCCCTCAATTTCTCCCATCCTTCTATGCCTTCTCCTCCTACAATAGATATAAATATCTTCATGAACCTTTCAAATTGAGAATTCAGCCCACCAGAATTATTCACTTCTTTACATTTTTGAATAATGGAGAGAGGGAAGAGAATATAGGGGAGACAAGGGAAAGAGAGGAAGCAGGAGAAGGGGAAGCAGGAGTAGGGGAAGCAAACGAAGCGGAAGCAGGGGAAGGAGAAAGGGGAAGAGAAGAGGAAGGAGAAGGGGAAGGAGAAAGGGGAAGGAGAAGGAGGAGGAGAAGGGAGAGGGAAGTAGGAGAGTATAGGAGAAGAGGCGATTGATGTGAGAGAAGAAGAGAGGGAAGGGAGGGAGGAGAGAGAGAGTGCGGAGGAGAGCGAGAGAGAGGGGTGGGGAGAGGACGAGTAGAAGACGACGTACTCAGGAATTACCCTCACCCTCTCCCTTACAAGCATAAACTTGCTCCTTAGCTCCAGCCCAGTCCCTCTCCTTCTGCGCTCTCTCTTCCTTCTCTCCCTCTCCCTCTCCCTTCCCCTCTCCATATTACTTCTGCCATCCCCCCTCTCCCTCTGTCTCTTCTTGTCTCTCCCTCTGTCTCTCCCTCTGCCTCTCCCTCTACTCCACCCTCTGCTCCTACCTCTCTTCTTCCCATAGCTCGCATTGCCCTCTTCATAGCCCAGCTCACGCTCCTTATCTTCCCCCCTCTCCTCCTCTCCCTCCTCCCTCCTCCCTCCTTCTCCTCCCTCTCAGCCTCTTCATCTCCTTCCTCTCTCTCTCTCTCTTCCTCTGCTTCCTCCAGCGACGTCAAAATATCTTCCTGAATGGAGATATTTCTATCGAAAGGGAAGGCGGGGGTAGGGAGGGAAAAATGTATGGGAAGCGAAAATAGAACGGAATCAGCAAAAAGGAGGAGGAGGAGGAGGAGAGAGAAGAGGAAGAAGAAGACGAGGAGGAGGAAGAAGGAGAGGAAGAAGAAGAGGAAGGAGCAGAGTGAAGGTAGTTCAGAGGAGGGATCGGACAAAGAAGGGAGAGGGGCGGAAGGAGGAGGAGGGAGGGAGAGAGGAAGTAGGCGAAGGGAGAAGGGAAGGGAAAGAGAGCGGTGAGCTTGAAACCGAGTAATAGTCAGAAACAGAGGAAGGGAGGGGGAGCGAGGAGGAGAGCGAAGAAGAGGCGGGGGAAGAGGTCGAAGGAGAAAGGGAGGAGAGAAGAGGAGGAAAATATATGAGAGAAGGAGGATGAGGAAGAGGAAGAGGAAGAGGAAGAGAAAGAGGAAGAGGAAGAGGAAGAGGAAGAGGAAGAGGAGGAGCAGAAGAGAGGGAGGAGGAAGAGGAGGAGGAGGAAGAAGAAGACGCAACAGCAGAAGACGTGGAAACAGGGTACGAAGAGGATGCAGAGGAGGAAACAGAGGGAGAACAAAAAGGAGGAGGAAAGGAAGGGAAAGTAACAGACGAAGATATTTTGTTTTTCCGATCCACCAATATTCCCCACGAACTGAAATATGAATAACTTTCGTCTTCCGAAGGAGCCGTTTCAGACGAAAAGAAACAGAAACTAGATATTTTCTTAGTTGAAGATACGTTTCTTTCTGGGGAAAGGAAAGATGAGTGATCGCAGAAGTATTTCTCACAGCAGGAACAAGGAGTGGATAGGACAGAGATAAAGGAGGAGAGGGAGGAGAGGGAGGCAGAGGAGGAGGAGGAAGAAGAGGAAGGGGAGGAAGAGGAAGAAGAGGAAGAAGAGGAGGAATAAGAGGAAGGGAGGGGGGAAGAGGAGAGGGAAGGGGAGAGGAAGGGGAAGGAATAGAGAGAAGAATTAATACTAGATCCTACGGAATTCGAGGAGAAAAGAGGGAGGGATGAGGAGGAGGAAGAGGAGGCGGAGAAAGAGGGGGCAGAGGATGGAGATGAGGAAGAAGAGGAAGAGGGAGAAGGGAAGAAGGAGGAGGAGGTGGAGGCAGAGGGAGAAGAAGGGGCAGCAGAGGGATAACAAGAGGAGGAAGATGGGTAAAATGCGAAGGGGGAAAGGGGGAAGAGGGAGGAGGGGGAGTGGGGAGGAAGAAGAGGGAGGAGGCGAGAGGAGGAAGAGAAAAAGGAGAAAGGCAGATGAATAGAAGCGTCAACAAAAAAATCACACCCCACGGAAGGAAATATCGCACTAGATATTTTCATCATGTCAGGCACAGAGTGCAAACACTCAAATTGAGAATATAGGTCCATGCTGTATGGTCTTTCAAATTGAGAAGCTGATGTTGTGCGCACTGAAAACCAGGAATCGTCGAAAATAAAAGAGGAGGGGGGAAGAAGAAGAAGCGGACAAGGAAGAGGGACCAGAGGGAGAAAAGGATGAAGAGGAAGTGGAAGAGGAAGAGGAGGAAAAGGAGGAAGAAGAAGAGGAAGCGGAAGAGAAGTATGATGGGGGAAGGGCAGGGAGAGGAAAGGAAGAGGGGAAGATAGAGAGTGGAGGAGGAGAGAGGCAATCTATTCTAAAAATAGAATCATCGACGTGTATGATAGGGTCTTCGGCCTCCCGCTCTCTCTCTCTCTCTCTCTCTCTCTCCTTTTCTCTCACCTTCTCCCTTTTCATCTCTCTCCTCCTCTCCTTCTCTTTTCCTTCCTTCTCTCTCTTCTTCTTCATCTCTTTCTCTCTCTCTCTCTCTCTTTTCCTTCTCCTTCCTCTCCCTCTCTTTCTTCACCTTCTCCCTTCTGTCTTTCTCAAATTGAGAGTTTGTGCACTTGACATAAGAAGAGAAGAAGTCTTCTAGATTGTTGATATTTACGTCATGTTTCTTGTTCTTCGAAGAGGAGTTGTAGACGTTTTGTTTTATATCCTTTTCAATGATGTGTCCTCCGATGACTTTGCACACGACGAACACCCCTCCTTCCCTTAGTTCCGTAAGCAGGGCCCTCTCCTTCTCCCTCTTCCTCTCCCTCTCCTTCCTCTTCTCCGTTCTCTTCTCCCTCTCCCTCCTTCTGGCCCTTCGCATCTCCCCTTTCTCTTTCCTCTCTCTCGCCTCCTTCTCCCCCCTTCCTTCTCTGCTCCTCTGCCTTGTCCTCAGCTTCCTCCCTCTCTTCCTCTTCCTCCTCCTCCCTATCCCGCTCCTCTTCCTCCCAGTCCCCTGTTTCCTCCTTATCGATTTCAATTTCCTCCCTTTCCGCCTGCTTCAATTGCTCATTAAACAGAAATAACGCGTCGTCTGTCAAGAGCACGCTTCCTTTTTCTCCTCCTCTTCCTCCTCCTCTTCCTCATCCTCCTCTTTATTATCTTCTTCTTCCTCTTCCTCTTCCATCGCCTCTCCCTCCATGGGGGAAGAAGAAGGAGGAGAAGAGAGGGAAGAAGGGAAAGGGGAGCACTTGGAGAGAGAGGAATGAGAAAGAGGAAGAGAGGGTGACAAGGGGGAGGGGATAGGGAAGGCGAAGAGGGGGACAGAGAAAGAACAGGGAAAGAAGAAGAGGCAGAAGAGGAGGGTGGTGAGGAGGAAGAGGAGGTGAGAGAGGAGGATGAGAGGTAGGGCCCTGCAATCCCCTTAAGGATTTTGTCGTAGGCTCTGTTTACAAGAGAGCGACGAGGGGGGGGTATAGGCAGGGAAGGACGAAGAGGGCGAAGAGGAGGAGGAAGAGGAGGAAGAAGAGGGGGAGGACAAGGAGGGCGAAGAGGAGGTGAAGGAGACTGTTTGTTTCTGTTTCGAAGCAGAGGGGTAGCAGAACGAAGGGACCAAGAACAAGCGAACGGCGTCTCTTCGATTCAAGACAAGAGATGGAGACGGAATTGGGAGAGGGAGAAGATAGAAGGAAGGTACAAAAGCAGAGGGAAAGAGAGCAGAGGCAGAAAAAAACAAACAATCATGCGCATACACATGTACGTAAGCGTATGTGTGATAGTATATGAGTGCATGAACGTCGCATACTACGACAGCATTGATTCGATTTGAAATATGACGTACATGGGGCGAGAGGAAAGAAAGAAAAAACACGATGGGAGCGAAGAAAAACAAAGAGAAAGAAAAGGAATGGAGAAAAAAAACATAAGGGCAGCGAAAATAGAGAAATCCAAGCATTCAGCAAGTGATGTTTTTCACTTGTCACTAGTCATTTTTTGCTTGTAATATTCAAGTCAGTTACCTTTCCGTTGCCTTTTCGTCGAATAAATTGAAATCAAAGAGCTTTGTTTTTTCTCCATATTCAAATGGATCTACGGAGGAAGAAGAAGAGGAGGAAGATGAAGAAGAGGAGGCGGAAGAAGAGAAAGAGGAAGAGGAAGGGGAAGAGGAGGGAGGGGGAGGAGAGGAGGAGAGGGAGGGAGTGTTTTTCGCAAAGAACGGAGCTCCCTTTATGAGTCCCCTAAAGTAAATATCTTTGTGTTTGTCGTGGATGCTTTTAGCAGAGTCGGTGTGGCTCTTCCTCGAATGGATTTTGATGATTCGGTGGATATGGAGTCCACATCCACTGTCCTCTCCTCCCCACACCGCAGCAGACCCAGGGGATCCAGGCCCAGGGGAAGAAGAGGGGGGGGCGAGGAGGAGGAAGGCGAACAGGCCGAAGAGGAGGATGAAGATGACGAGGAAGGGGAAGACGAGGAGGGGGAGGAGGGGGTAGATGGTGACAGAGAGCGGGGGAATGTAGGTGTTTTGGTTCTCACGAGTTCAACTCTGGGGATGGAGGAAACTGAAAAGGGAGAGGAAGAACTTGAAGATGAAGAAGATGAAGAGGAAGAAGACAAAGATGTAGAGGAGGAAGAGGAGGAAGAGGAAGAGGAGGAAGAGGAGGAAGAGGAAGAGGAAGAGGAAGAGGAAGAAGAAGATGGGGGAGATGCACTTTCAAGAGCTTCATCACTCTCATCCTTTTCTCCTTCCTCCTTCTCCTCTCCCTCGTCCTCGTCTTCCTCTTCATCGTCTCTCTCCTTTTCACTTCCTACCACACTTGTATTCACTTTTCCGTTCTTGCCTGCCGGAGCTGGAGCACTTGAAGACTGACTTGAAGACGTCTGAGAAGAAGGGTTCAAGGAACTTGAAGGAGTGTGAACGGCAAAACATCTTCTATTCACAAGCCTCTCGATTGCCAAAAACTCACTTGAAGTGCCTTCAAGTTCCTCAGCTCTTTCGTTTCCAGCTGAATGCATTTCAGTCAGTATGAACCCATCAGTTTCTCTCTCCCTCCTTTCCACCTCTCTCTTTTCACTCTCCGCCCACTTCTTCAACTCGATCCTCCTCCTTTTCACTTCCCACCCGATTGCCTCAAGTGAAGACAACAGTGCTTCAGCCTCTCTCTCCCTTTCCTCCCACCCCAAGACCCTCTCGTTCCCCTCTCGCTCTCCCTCTCCCTTCCCCCACTCCCTTCCTGTCTTGTTAACTGCTGCTTTGAATTGGAATCAATACTGCACACCCTCTTCTGGGAAAAATATCTCTCTAAGAGGTAGGCCGAATCCGGATTCTTAGAGTAGGAAGAGAGATATTTAATGAGCAGCGGGCCAGCGGAAAGAGGGACGAACACCGAGGGGGAAGAGGACGAGCAGGAAGAGGAGGAGGGGGAAGGGGAAGGGGAAGAGGAGGAGGAAGAGGAAGGGGGAAGGGGAGAACCGCGAGTAGTACTTGTCAGTGAGGATGAATGAAGTGAAAGAACACAGAGCTTTCACTGAAAATTCCACGTCGTCCAGTTCTGTTTGGAAATGTGAGTACACGTGAGATATTTTGTTTTTCACGGCCGTCCACTTCCCTCTTCTCCTGTTTTCTTTTCAGTTCATAATAAAGTTGTTTCTTCTGGAATGTGTGCAGAGAAGATTCCAATACCTCTGGCGAGAGAGGGACAGAGTCTAGGGAAGAGAGGGAGCGGAAGTGGGAGAGGAGGAAAGAGGAGTAGTTGAAGAGGAAGGAGACGTTGTTTCTCCCGAAGTGTCTGTCTGAGAGAGATAAATGGGTAAGGTTGCTCAGCCGACACAACAGAAACACAGTCCGGAAGGAATCTGACCAACGAAATAAATCAGGTCACAGCATATTCAAGTCGCGTAATTTTCAAGTCACATCATTTATAATTCATACCATGTTCAAGTCACATCATATTTCAAGTTGGAAGAGTAGAGCGTTAGCAATGGAATCTGATTAAAGAGGTGTGTGGGTGTGCACAGGAGTATGTGCCTGCGCGTGGGTGTGTGAGCGTGTGTATATAAGAGCGTGTATATGAGTGTGCATATGTGGGGTGTGAATGTGTATACGCTTAATAAGACATGGGCCCTACCGATGAGGTTTCCGGAGAGGTTGAGGTGGGTGATATTTTGGAGAAAAGATATTTGCTTAACGTCCCTCGCCTCTCTTATCCTGTTTCCTCCCAGATTCAGTCTCCAGATCTTTTGGCACTTCTTGATCGAAGGATCTGCAGAGTGCAATCATATTTCATGCGCATTCATATTTCATAGGCACAGACATATCTACTATTAGGATGAGGGTCAAAACAGAGGAGTAAGCAGAAATATGAAGACTACAACAAAAAAGAAAAACGAAAAAACGAAAAAAAAAAAAAAAAAAAAAAAAAAAAAAAAAAAAAAAAAAAAAAAAAAAAAAAAAAAAAAAAAAAAAAAAAAAAACATGGAGAGGAGAGTCTGGAAAGCAAAGGGAACTGAAAGGAAAAGAAACTGAAAAGGAAAAGAAACTGAAAAGGGAAAAGGAACTGAAAAGGGAAAAGGAACTGAAAAGGGAAAAGGAACTGAAAGGAAAAAGGAACTGAAAAGGGAAAAGGAACTGAAAGGAAAAGGAACTGAAAAGGGAAAAGGAACTGAAAGGAAAAAGGAACTGAAAAGGAAAAGGAACTGAAAGGAAAAAGGAACTGAAAAGGGAAAAGGAACTGAAAGGAAAAAGGAACTGAAAAGGGAAAAGGAACTGAAAGGAAAAAGGAACTGAAAAGGGAAAAGGAACTGAAAGGAAAAAGGAACTGAAAAGGGAAAAGGAACTGAAAGGAAAAAGGAACTGAAAAGGGAAAAGGAACTGAAAGGAAAAAGGGAACTGAAAAGGGAAAAGGAACTGAAAGGAAAAAGGAACTGAAAAGGGAAAAGGAACTGAAAGGAAAAAGGAACTGAAAAGGGAAAAGGAACTGAAAGGAAAAAGGAACTGAAAGGAAAAAGGAACTGAACTGTATAAGAGTAAAAGGTGCGGGAGTGAAAAGAAGGGGGTCTGAACAAGAAACTACTCACCAATCTCTGAGATCATATTTTCAGATGCATCAAGTACTTGAAGGTTAACAAGAGTGCCTAACCCATCTAGTCTCGTGATTCTGTTTTTGTTGATGTACAGCTCTCTGCAAGTTGGAAGTATGGGACGGAAGGGAGGGAGGAAAAGAAGGGAGGGGAGTAAAAGAGGGGAAGGGAGGAAAAGAAGGGGGGGAAGGAGGGGAAGGAGGGGAAGGAGGGGAAGGTACAGAGGGGGAATGGGGTATGAGTAAGAGATAGATATGAGCAGGGATAGGGTTGGGAAAGGGTGTCGTGTCAATATGCGAGAAAAATAGAGATGAAGGAGCAGAGGGTAAGAAAAAACGTAGGAGACATGAATGCGCATCAATGAACATGTGTGTATGTGTGTGTGTGTGTGTATGTGTGTGTGTGTGTGTGTGTGTGTGTGTGTATGCGTGCATGCGTATCTGTATGTGCCGATATCTTTTCTTGGTACCTAAGCGAGATGCATGAGTGTAAGTTGTTGATGCTCGTGATGACGTTGTCGGAGAGAAAGAGCGTCTGCAGAAGGGGAAGGAGTTGAGTCCGTCAATCTTATCTATCTTCTGCATTATGATTTCTACGTGTGTTAGATTCACGAAGCTAGAGAACAATCGAATGAGGGAGAAAGAAAAATCGAGGGAAAGGAAAAGAAAAAAAAAACGAGGGCACGAGCGGGCAAGCAAAAGGATGGAAATGAAGAGGGAGTAAAAGGAAAGAAAGACACCCGGATGTGAATGCATTAGTGGAAAGGTGGAAGAAACGCGGAGGATGAGACGGGAGAAGACGCAAGTGGCGTAGCGTGTGTGTGGATATTGAACATTTGGTCAGATTAGAGTTAGAGATAGGGGTGGGTATCAGGGAGGAAAGGCAAAGCACAAAGAAAGCGAGGGACGCAGAAGTGCGAGTAGTAAAAAGAAGAAAAGGAGGAGAAAAGTTACGAGAAAAAGAAGCGGGTGGGGTATAAGAGAATGGTGTGTGTGAGTGGACGAGAGACTGAAAGATAGAAGGGCTCTTACTGTTTGAGTAGATGCATCCCAGACCATCCTGGGATCTGGAACATGTCAATGCGAGAGACAAATGAGCAGTCGGAGCTCAATTTGGCGGTTGTAAATCCATTAGCTTCGCATATGAGCTCCAAGTTAAGCTTGTCTTCCTGGGACAGGTTGTTCACGTTCAGAGGAATCAGTTCGGGAGGAGAAGCTAGCTGAGCAGATCCTTCCTGTTGCTGCTGTTGGCGGAGACGACGTGACGAAGCCGGGCGTAATTTAGACGAAGAGTTGGCAGGGGTAGAGTTTGGTGCGGAAGGAAGGGAGGAGGAAGAGGGCGGCGAAGGAGAACGATTTAATGAGGACTTAGATGAAAGTGAGGAAGAAGCTGGGCGGTTTGAAATTAACTGTTTGTCATCTGATACACTTGGCCTAGTCCTTTCCTTCTTCCTTCCTGAAGGTTTTCTAATAAAAGAAGGAGGCTCCGATGGGGCATCGGACTGAGACATGTCGTCTGATCAAGCTCTGTTCTATTTTGTCCTTTTCTTCAATAGTCTCACTGAGTAGGAGATATATGCCGTGTAGTTTAAGTATATTTTTTCCTGCTTAACATTCACATCAAAGGAAATTGGAGTGGTACAAGAATAATGAGTTGAATGCATCCCATGTTAGTGAGCCTTTAAAGCAGTCAAGTTCACGTGACTTGAAATTCTACACAGCGCCTGTTTTTCAAACAATGAAAAAACAAATTATAACTCTGGTCGAAGGAAAGCTAGTGCATATGGGTGTGCATGCATATTCAAAAAGCACGAACATAATTGTTAACTATGCGTTGATTTCCTTTGCGTTCTATGTCCTTATCTGTTATTTTGTTCTGCCAATAAAAAATCCGTTTTTCAAATGAAATTCGAATGACTACTTGCACGCTTTGCGTTTTACGGAAGAAACTTAAGTGTCAGAAGGAGTTGAATATTTCAGAGAGCAGTTACTAGCACGTACTTATATATATCAGAATGTCAGCTGTGAATGAATCTGTACCAAAACAATTGAAAAGTGAAGGCTCGAGCGATTTTGACTTTCCTGAAGAAATCTTTGGGGTAATTGCTTCAAGTCAAGCGGAAACGCACCCTGATGCTAAGGATCTGTTTAAAGTCGATAAGAAGTATAATGGATTTGATGATGACGAGTATATAACGATTGAAGATGCGTTATCTGAAGAGAAATATAAGGACGAGGACGCGTATATCAGACGACTGGAAGAACGCATATGGATGATTAGCTGTGACGAAACCTACAGGGATTTACAATTCAGAAAGGAGAAGAAGATTAAAAAGAACGAAAAGAAGAGACGCGAGAGAGAAGGTTAGTTCGAATGCGTTATTTGTTATTGCTGTATTCTCGGTAATTTGGCTGCTGTTTGTATATGTAGTT
Source organism: Drosophila quasianomalipes (assembly GCA_035043665.1). Taxonomy (NCBI): domain Eukaryota; kingdom Metazoa; phylum Arthropoda; class Insecta; order Diptera; family Drosophilidae; genus Drosophila; species Drosophila quasianomalipes. The sequence goes on from JAWNMU010000182.1 coordinate 27,056, forward strand.
AACAAATGCGTTCCTTGTTACGCGTATCATGGTATACGTGTATCTATGCGTTCGATCCACGTGAACTCTATGCTTCCGTTATAGGTGGCGGTTTCTTCATTACGGAGAGAGATTTGAAGGAGGATAACATAGCAATCGATACGTAAGTCTTCATGAAATAAATGCGATGGCAGTCTATTGTTTTGGAATGATGTGTAGCGGAGTGTTGTACGGATAGCATGGATTTACTATGAATAAACTATGTGTATGCGTACATGTGCTCAACAATACAGGGTAATTGAAGATGTATCTGACCAAGAGGCAAGGAAAGAGGAGAAAGAGAAGATGACGAATGCTCCTTTGAAGTGGAGAGACGAGGAGGATGCGGGGGAGGAGGGAGAGGGAATTAGTGAGGGGAGAAAGAAGGATGGGGACGAAAGTGATCCCGTAGACTGGCACTGCCCTCCTTCAGTGGCATCTGATAAGTACGATGAGTGATGGTCAGATGGAGAGGGGCTGGGTGACACGAATGTTCGCTACTTCTGAATGTGCAGAAAGAACGTGCAAAAAGAGAACGAGAGGGGGGAGAGACGAGAGGTAGATAGAGTAGTGAACCTGCATACTTTTTGTGCGCATGCCTCAGATCGCCCATGTATTTGCACGCGCAAGAGAACAGTACCCCATGCACACATCGATGCATGTGCGAATGTTTATATGTGATTGTAGTGTATATGTTTGAGTGGAATGTATGAGAACGTGGGCGTGAACTAAATGCGGAAGTAGAGTGAGTGTGGGCGGGGTGGGTAGATCGAGAGTGAGTTTGTGTGAGAGTTAAGTATGGTTGTGTAATCAATTATGGGTGGGTGAGCGCGAATGGAGTGAACGGAAGAGAGTGTGAGTAAAGTGTGGCTAGGATGATGAGAGAGCAAGAGTGGATGAACACGAAAAGGGTGGGCATGTGGTCAGTGTGTATTTATTTATTTATTTATCGGACGAAGGTATTGTGATAACACATAATGTTCAAAGCGTAATAAACATCGTAGTGCATGTCATCAGACAACGAGATGTTTTGATTTCCTCTGAGGTGCAGTCCTATCTGGAAACTGATTCTTTTTGAAGTAACAGATGAGCACATACTGTATTTTATTTAGTCGACTGGATGCTTTGCGTGAATATCACATTTATTAAACAAGTAGGAAACTAGGTAACGTTCTAGCGTATAGAAATGGTAGATAATAAGGCGTACGTATATCTCACGCATGAACGTATGTACGTAGACTTATACGAACACATGCATATGTATGTACGTAGACTTATATGAACACATGCATATGTATGTATGGCTGTGCGTGCTATCTCACTTTGATAAAACAAACGCAAGGCAATACTGGAAAGCAGAACAGCGAATGGTGACAAGTGGAGGGTAAAACACAAAATGAAAACAAGCTACATAACAAAGGAGAGCAGAGAGAAGGAAGGAGGGTGACGCGACGAGTAGCAGTGTCACGCGCTATGTGTAGCCCATGTCCATGTGCGGTGTCGAGTGGTGGACGAGGTGTGGAATGTCTCCGGTCATCTGCCTGCACTCCCTAAACACTTGTCGTATTGAACATAGTGAGGCTAGAGCGGTAGATATGGATCGCCAGACCATTATCTTCTTGTGCCTCTGCATTGCGTCCTTGCGTATGTATGTGTCTGTGCGTATGTGAGTGTGTTCCTGTTGTGTGTATTTGATTTCATGTGTGTTCGTTGCAGATACTCTGTGCAAATATGGTGTATGGTATGTGGCTGTGGTTGTAGTTGTGTAGTCGTATCGCTAGGCATTAGCGAACGCCAAGTGTAAGCGTACGGTCCCTCTTCACTCACTGCGACTGTCCCACCTTCACTAGAGCGAGGGAAGAGAGGGCGGAATTGAGTGAGGGAAGCAGAGGCAGCTATTTCAAAGAGGACGTCCCTTTCAAGAGAGAGAGCGGAGGGAGAGGCAGTGGGAGGAGAAAGCTCACCGCCTGACCCTTCTGTCATCCCTCTCCTAGCTCTCTCTGTTTTCCCTCCTCGCGCGGTCTCTCCTTTCTCTCTCTCTGGCCCCTTCGCTTCACCCCGCCTCTCTGCTCTCTCTACCCCTTCCCGCCTCCTTTGCTTCCTTCTCCTCCTCGTCCCTCTCCTCCTCGTAAGGGAAAGAGTACGCTACTCTGCAGATCGAACGAAGCAGGCGATGGGACGGTGCTGGGAAAGAAGAGGAGGGAGGAAGGGAGGGAGGAAGGGAGGGAGGAAGGGAGGAAGGAAGGGAGGGAGAGGAAGAGGAACAAGTGGCGTCAGACAAAGACGAAGAAAAAGGGTTGTGAGAGCCGGAAGATGAAGGAGGAGAGGGGGCAGAGCCGTGGCATGAGGACTTGAGTAAGTCCAGTGTTTCTTGGAGCTTTTTGTTTGAAGAGGAAGACGGAGGAAGAGAGAGATGCGATCTTGAGCATGATCTTTTTGTCCTTTTCATCCGTAGAGTTGCCGATGCAGTTAGATAGGGCGAACGACAATACAACAGATTCTGACTCATCCTCTTCTCTCGAACTAGCGAGGGGGCAAAGGAAGCGGCGGGGTGAGGAAGAAGAAGGAGGAGGAGAAAGAGCTCGATGCACGTAAGAAACGAGGCGAGTATTGGAAAACAGAGAAGACCTGTTTGTGGGGAGAGGGGGAGTAGGAGGAAGAGGAGGAGGAAGAGGAGGAGGAGGAAGAGGAAGAGGAAGAGGAAACAGAAGCAAAGGTCTGGTCGAATACTCCTACAATGAGATTGGGAGAGTGTAAAAGGAAGGCTTGGTGGATCAAATCTTCAGTCTCAGTCGTGGGAATGCAACCCCTAACCAAAGAAGAGCCCTCTCCATACCCTCCTTCTCTCTCTTCTCCCTCATCTCTCTCTTCTCCCTCATCTCTCTCTTCTCCTTCATCTTTCCCTTCTCTTTGTCCCTCTCTGACCTCTTCGTCTCCTTTCACGTTGATCCTCTTCACCTCTGGCTTAGAGAAGTACCACCCCACCAGGTCCAGGTTGTAAGCCTCCAGAAAGATGCTCTTCTCCCTTGCGAACCCCTCCATGTCGACCAGCATCTCCGGCGTGGGCATGAGCTCGTGCCTTATTTCTTCAATAGCCTCATTCGTGTTGGAGAGGTCGTACGTGCCCACCGCCAACGACTCTATTACCTCCACCTCATCCTCGCGTACCGTCCCAAATAACGCACCTACTACATGCAGTCGATTGCGCTGCTGCCTCTCTCTGATAATGTGGTTGGATATTCCCATCGTCACCATTGGGTGAATCTTTACCTCTGGTACACACTCCATGGCCTAGTAACGATTAGTAATCACCCATCGCAAGCAAAAATGTGCGCAATACATACACTGTATTAGACAATTTGTAGGAGCATACTGTTTTAAGTATTATTGTTCACAAAAAAAGACACGTTATAACACGAGCTTGCAGATAAATGGCAAGCCATTTCTAAGAAAGGATCATCTGAGACCAATGGATAGCAACATATTCATTAACAACTTAAAGAACGAACTGAATACTTGATGAACAAACGTTATGTTTAGTAAATGTACGGACGACGGCAAGGCTTCGTTTCGCCACATATTTGTATTATATTAGAAATAGGCGCTAGAGTTAATTCCAAAGAAAAGCGAGGGTGATCTCATATGGGGATAGAGAAAAGATCCATCTGTGATGTGAATTCCAATAGCAGTACGTTTTTTGTCTTTGGTTAGTAGCTAGAGAGGTCTGTATCATCACATTTTGGATCCATCATCACATGAAATTATGAAATGTGCTGGTCAATCCAATGGAATTATAGAAAATAGTAAAGTATGTTGTTTTTTTACTTGATGAGTAGAGATTTATTAGCTCATACAACATAAATGATCAGCTTGGTAACGAAACAAGTTGTGGATATGATTGAAATATAGCATGTACGTGAAATGATTATGTATTTGCTTTCGGAAATGTTTGTTTAGAACTTAAAAAGGCGACTTCACTTTTGCTTACTCTGGATCTACTGGCTTGTTTGGCGAGTAAAAGAAAAATAGGAAGCGAGCATAGACTTGTATAAACGCAAATTGATTAGGCGACGTTAATGTACTGGTGTTTTGTTTGGATAAAAATGAATAATGTTTCCGAGGAGCATACGAATAACATATCGTTCTTCTTACTAAAAGCAAGTGCGGTTACTGTGAAGATTTTTTTGAACGTCACCTAATCTTCGATATGGAAAAAAGTAGTGCAATTACTAGGATAGAAGTGGGTAAATGTCATCATCTCCTAATAATCAAAGTTCGGATAGCACTAAACCAGGTATGTTTGTTGTGAAGTTGACATATACACCTTGCTTGATATGTTATTTATTCATACGAGCACTGTAGTAGTCAGTTTTTTGAAATGTGGTCACAGACGAGGATATCAGATAATCACGAAATGTATTTTTATTTCATGTCACGAAATCTGATGGGAGCTAACACAAAATTGGTAAATGTATACTCTGCGTGAAATATGTGTCTTTCACGTCGTATGTGCACGCGTATGTGTGTTTCTATGTGTACTGTGTGTGGCGTTGCAGATGTGCCTGAGAACGCTAGTAACAACCGCAATGCGAACTCAAGGAAGGCAAGGAGTACCGCTTCTACCACAGAAGAAGAGCTCGGGTTGGGAAATCTAAATGTTGGTATGGTAGAGTTAGAGTCCAAGAGAGAGGCTAGCAGCAATGGAAGGAGGGGAATGAGAGGGAGAGATCAGGGGAGAGGGGGAAGAGAGAGATGCAACTGGCAGCAAAGATACTACATCTGCAGGTAAAAACGAAGTAGAAGAAGGGCAGGGGAAAGAGAAAGGTATGGGGAAAGAAGAAAAGGAAAGGGTTGGCAGGGGAAGGAGGAGAGGGGAAGGAGTGCAAGAGTGAGAAATGAAGGTGGGGATGAGGAAGGAGGGAAGGAGGCCAGAGGAGTGAAGAAAGAAGCAAGAGATGAAGGGAAAGACGGGGGTAAGGATGAATCTTCTCTCGATCGGAGGTTCAGGAGGCAGCACAGCGCCATTCCCTCTCTTCTCCCTTCTCCCCCTCCTGCCTCTCGTCCACCTTCCTCCTCTTCTTCCTCCTCTTCCTCCTCCTCTCCTTTCGCTTCACCCCGCTCCGTTTCTTTTGCGAAGGTCAGGGGTCAGTCCGCCCAACCGTCCTTCACACCCTCTAGGCCACGAAGCAATGTAGATGCAGGAGGAGGAAGTGGCAGCAATAACTTCAACAGAAAGGATAATAGCAAGAGCAGCAGAATACCTAGTGCTGCTCCTCTGAGTGGAAGTGGTAGTGAGAATGCAAAGCACTCTCTTTCTTCCTACAAATCCCACCCTTCCTCTTCGGTCCCTCCCTCTGACCACCTCTCCTACTTCCCCTCATCTTCCTCTTCCTCATCTTCCTCTTCGTCCTCCTCCTCACCCGCTCCTTCGTCGATGTTTTCGTCTTATTCCGACTCTCCTGTGAAGGTGATCATCAGAATAAGACCGACTAGAAAGCGTGGAAGGTGTAAAGAGGAAAGGATGCGTGAAGAAAATCAGTCACTCCTACATCAACTTCATTCCAGGAGGAGGGGGCGGGCAGAGGGGAGGCGCGGGAGGAGCAGGAGCAGGGGCTGGAGGTCGGACGGATGCATTTGACTCATCCCTTCCCTCCAAATCCCTCTTCTTTGACGGAGTGTTGGACGAGGATAGTTCTCAATCTGAAGTGTTCTCTGCATCTGAAATATCTGAATTGGTGAACAAAACAATGGACGGATATGTGTGTTCGGTCATGGCGTATGGACAGACCGGGAGCGGAAAGACGTACACGATGAGCGGAGACATAGAAAAGGAAAAGGATAGGGCGGGGGACAGAGGGGGGGCAGAGGAGGGAGCGCAGGTCCAGCGCAAGGAGGTGGGGAAGGAGAAGAAGAGGGGGAGGAAGAGGAAGAAGATGACGATGAAGTGGATGGGATCATTCAGAGAGGAATCGCTGACTTATTCAAAAAGATAGAGATCAGAAAACAGGCAGATTCGAACTTAAACTTTTCAGTGCGTCTAACGTTTTTAGAGATCTACAATGAAAAGATCAGGGACTTGTTGGCTGATTCCTCTTCAAGTGTGTCTGCTTCAAGTGCGGTGGGTGGATTTCTTTCAGTTCGTCAAAAAGCCAATGGAGATTTCTTCGTACCTGGACTTGAAGAAGTAGGAGTTAAAAACAAAGAGGAGGCGAGGGAGGTAGTGAAAAGGGGTCACTTCAACAGAGCGGTAGGTGAAAACAACAAGAACAAGCACAGCAGTCGTTCGCATGCGATCTTGACACTCTATGTGAAGAGCTGGAGGAGTGGAGGAGGGGATCAGGAGGGAGAGGGGGTGGGGCAGCTGCTGGGGGACTCACCGTGAGAGGAGGGAGGACTGGAAAAAGAGATGCGAAGAGTGCGCGCAGGAGAAGGGATGAAAATGAGGAGGAGGTGGAGTGGGAAAGGGAGGGGAAGATTTCATTCGTTGATTTGGCAGGGAGTGAAGAATTAGGAAATTTGGGCGAGCAGATTGGGGGAGGAGGCGGAATGGGAGGAGGGGGAATGGGATCTGGAAGTGGAGCAGCCGGAGGAGTGAAGAAGAAGACGAAGGAAACGAACAACATCAACAAGAGTCTGTTCTGCCTCAGTCTTGTGATTTCGATGCTAGCTAATCTGAACAGGAAAGAAAAGAGGGAGAAGGAGCGAAGGGAGAAAGGCGAGGGAGGAGCAGAAGCAGATCTGAGCCACAACAAGAGCTTCATTCCGTACAGAAACAGCAAGCTAACGATGTTGCTTAGTGATGCGATAGGGGGAAGGGGATGACGTTGATGGTGGGCTGTGTGAGCGCAGACAGAGAGGATGAAGGAGAAACCAGGAGAATCTCTTGTATACGCTTCAGCCATGAAGATGGTAAAGAACGAGGTCGAGAGGGATGGGGGAGAGGCAGGGGGGAAGGATTGTCCGAATGCTAAAAATGAGAATCAGGCAGATGGAGAAGGAGAAGGCGGACAAGGAGCAGAAGGAAAGGGAAGATAGGGAACAGAGAGATGAGAAGGAGAAGGCGAGGGAAAGCGAGAGGCTATGGGAGAAGCAGCTCACCGAGCAATTGATTATGTCCTTGAGAGCCATAGTCCAGGGAAACAAGGGAGGAGGAGGAGGAAGGAGCGGAGCGGGGGAAGGGGAGAATGCAGGTAACGAGGGTGAAGAAGAGAGGAAGGAAGACGTAGAGAGTGACAGAAAAGAAGGCGTGTGGGAGTGTTCAAAGTGTGGTAATATGAATGATCGCTCGGGTGATGTTTTCAAAGGATATGCAGATATTTCAAAGCTTCTTGATGAGTTCTCGAGTAGTCTCAATTTGAGTGGAACACCTAATCGAGTAGAGAATGGGGCTTCAAAGAAGGTCTCTCCTCCGTTCGTGATTCAAATCGAAGACGCAGATATTGCGAAACCAGATATTTCTGATGCCAAAGAAAGAGAAAGAGAAGATAGCGGGGGAGAAGAAGAGACAGTAGGTATAGCGGAGGTGAGGAGAGAACTGCAAAGGGTAAAGAAGGAGAAGAGGGAAGTAGAAGTGAAGCTGGAGTCCCTGCTCTCCGCCTACTCGCTTTTACCCCTCCACCTCCTCTCTTCCTCCCAGTCCCCTATCTTCAAAACTCCGCATGTCGATAACTCCAGCGTAGCGAAGGTGGAAAGTGCAGGGATAGGTGATGCGGGCGGAATTGGAAATTTGAATGAGCATAAATCAATCAGCGATGTGTTCAGCTTTGAAGAGGTTGGGAATATGACTGATCTAGATCTGTTCGAGAGTGTGGGAGAGGACGAGGAGAGGAGGATAATAGATAAGGAGTTAGTGGATACAATAGTTAAGAGGATCAGAGAAGAAAAGAAGAAAGCAGATGAAGGCAGGAAGAGTGTGGGAGAGGGAATGAAAAAAACAGAGGTAGAGGCAGCGAAGGAGGAAGGAAAGGGGGAAAAAACAAGGAAAAGAGTTTAGCAGGAGTGAATGGAAAGGAGAAAGATGTAGAGAGCGATGAATATGATGAGAACTACGACGATGAGTATGAGGAGGAAGGCGAGAAGGGAAAAGATGCTGCAAAGGGAAAGAGATGGAGGAAGGAAAGAAGGTACAGGAGGAGGGACGGATAGAAGACGAAGAGAAAGAGATGTACAAGATCGAAAACACGATGCTGAGCTACGGAATCTTCAAAATGAGAAAAAGAGAGAAGAAGCTTGTGGCATTATTGATGGGCATGAAAAATGCAAAAAAGAACACTCCTGATCAGAGGGTGGGGAAATCCTCTCCCTCCTTCTCATCCCCTAACCTGCCTCCATCTCACATTCCCTCCTTCCCCCATTCCTCCTCCTCCCCTTCCCAAATCCCCTCCCTCGCCCACTCTCCATCACCCTCCTTTGCCATGAGATACCAGTCTTCCGCCAACGCACCGAGCCCAGGAGGAGGTGCGTATAACACGCCTGGCTCAGCTGAGAGGGGAAGAAGGGGCTATGACACATCTAAGGCTGGCTTCGGTTCTAAAATCAAACCTCCATCCTCCTCCCTCTCCCTCCCCGGCACTCTCCTCCTTCTCTGCCCCCTCATCGATTCCTTCTCTCTCGTCTCCTTCATACGCCTCTTCTGCTGCAGCCTCCTCTTTTGGATTTGGAAAAGGAGGAAGGGATAGAGAAACGAGACTGAGAAGAGAACAAGTGGGGAGCGAAAGACAAATGAAAAACCATGAAGAGGACGCGCTTGATGACCTAGTCAAGCAGCTCAGTGGAAGAGAAAACGCAAGCATCAGCGGAAACCCGAGTAGGAATGCTTCTCACGGGGCTCCAGCTCCTGCAGGAGGAAGGCTGAGGTATAATGGAGGAGAAAATGAAAGGAGGGGTGGAAGACCTGGAGATGCAAGGAGGGGCGATGTATTCAAAATGACTGGATCTATGGCGTCTAGTTAATAGTGTTGTAGAATCAAATTGTCTTTGTGTGGAAAACAGTACGTGTGTGCTTGCTGTTTTATTGATGTATTCCGTCTTATTCTTGATTTTCGTCGATTGTTGTCTTTCTCATGTACGCTTTTTAGCATGTACTTCAGTTGTATATTTTTGCCAGAGGGCGTGTATATAAATATACATTACATTAAACGTGTCTGTCTCTTTTTTTCGTTGCCCGTGTATTTTCTTAACTTCCTATCACGCGTGAAATCATTCTGAAAATGGCGCTAATAAACTCTTAACCGTGTTGTAAATGAATGTATATCTTGATATAAATGCTAATCTAAGAGCATGATATAATGTATGCATTACTCAAATAACAGAGATTGTTCAAATAAAGAGAAAAAGTGAAAACGAATAATAAATCTGTTCAGCATGAATATTTTTCCAAACCATTATTCGTCAAGTCTATGTTTCGTTTGCAGTGAAAAACACCCGCCAAAAGAGAACTGTCTGATTGTTACAAAGACAAATGCATTTTCAGTTGATAAATGTGCACTGAGTAGGGATATATAACTGAAATGAGCTAATTTTGCATGAAAAAGCTGTCTTTTTTGTTTTTTGCGTATTTGATCGTATTGAAAAATAAGCTTATTTGCCTATTCAACTGAAACGGCTATCTTTCTGTTCCTTGGTATTTTGTTAGTTGTAATTATCCTGTCTGTATCCCTTATATTCAGTAATATAACTAATGTCAATAGCGTATATTCATAACTTTGTGTATTTATGTTCAAATAATTACTGAATTGTGAATAACATTTTTTTTTAATCCTTATTTTTTTGCTAATGTGTATTTTTCATATTGCTATCTGAATTTTCATTCGATAAACCATGTGTCATATTGGCTGTCGTTTCTCAGAATATCCCCAGGATCCAGACTTTAATTAGAAGACCTAAGAACTGAAGTTGGATACTACTATAAGGTGAAAGGATATGCAGAGGAACGATGGTAAAAATGAAAAGAAGAATGTGGGGATGTTGAACGACTTTCCTAGTAGTGGATCGCAGCAACATGTGGGAAGGAGGAACGTCTCAACTAGGAATGTCGATAGGCAACGGCACTCCCTCTCACTCGGGCATTGGGTCGCAATCGGGGCTAAGCATTGGAAACAAGACGAGTGGTCCTGTGTCATTTGACATGTTTGATACATCATTGTTTTGTTCTCAACCTGTGAATTCTCCATTTCATTCGACCACTGCTCCCTCTGCTCTCTCCCTCACTCGCTCCTCTGCTTGATTATATTCCACCCAGCCTTCTGCAGATATGAGCGGTTCATATGTATCGCTGTCATCTTCTCAACCTTCCCAATCCTCCCGTCCTCCCTCTCTTTTACATCAAACTCCTGGGCGTCCTCATCCTCCCTTTCTTTCTCGTCCTCCTCCGCCTCGCCTTCATCCTCCTCATCCTCATCTCCCTTTGCTGGGGATGATGAGTTTGCGAACTGCGTAGATGATATGGAGTATTTGAGTCAGTTAGGAACGGACGCAGGGGTCGTGGGGACGAAAGGAGGCGGAGTGAGGCAGGGGAGAGAGAACAGAAGTGACGGAACTAGAACGAGTGGGAAGGAGGAAGACAGCGAGGGACAACAGGTGGGTAGTTGCGGTAGTAGCAGAGGAGATGGTTTCCGCGCGGGGTGGGATATACCTATAGATCAAGGGGAAAAAGAAGAGGGGGAAAGATAAAGGGAGATGAAGAAAGTGGAAAGGGGGTGGAGAGGAAGAAGAGGAGGATGACATGTTTGCGGATATGGAGGGAGACATGGATGAGTTGGAGGAGCACAGGGCAAGGGAAATGGAGGAGGCAAGGGGGAGGAGGAGGAAAAGAGGAAGCGAGACGAGGAGAAGGAGGGAGGAGAGGGAGAAGAGGGAGACTGGATGGCATCGTGAGAGAAGAGAAAGACCTGCGCAGAGAAAAGGAACGGATTGGAAATATGATTGAGGTATTGCTAGATGGCCTTGATTTGATTGGTCCGTTACCTCCTTTTCCTGATTCAGTAGGGCTAATGAGAGAGATAGAGAGAGAAATTGCAGAGATAGAGGAGGAGAGGGTGCGAAAGGAGAAAGAGGACGAGGCAAGGGAGAAGAGGGAGAAGGCGGGGACAAAGAGGAAGGGGAAGGGAAAAGCAGTGTCGAAACACCCTTTGTTCTCTTCCTCTTCCAGCTCCTTCTCTTTCTCTGACTCCCTCTTCTCCTCCTTTTCCTCCGAGTCTTCCCGTGCTCCCCCTCCCCCCCCTGTCCAATCGTCCATGTGGTGTGACTTGTATGCTCTAAGAAAGGTAAGGCAAGAAAAATGGGGTATTTTCGCTATCGTGGGGTGAGAATGAAGGGAAAGGAATGGGGGAAAAGGGAAAGGAAGGAGAATAGGAGCATGGGAATGAAAAAAGGAGGAATGGAAGGAGTAGAATGAAGGAGGTTCAAATGTTGAATGGGAACTAGTGGGAGAGAGATGAGGTGAATGGAACGAGTCAAAGGGGAACAAATGGGAGGAACGATATAGGTCAAATCGGAATGAGACTGGACGCTGAGTCGACGTAATGTCGATGTTTTCCACATTGCTTAGCTCATTCCTATAGTGGTGTTCTTTCATATTTCATATTTCATATTTCGTATCCCCCTTTCTATGTATCGTATTTTATCTAACCCATCTCTTATTATCAATCTATTCGCTTTTTCTTCTTCTTCTTTTCTTCTTTTTCTTCTTTCTCTTCTTCCTCCTTTCCTTCTTCTATTCATTTGTTCTCCCTATGTTTGTGTTTCTTTTCTTCTCTTCCTCCCCCTCTTTATCTCCGGCCCGTCTCCTTCTCCCCCCTCTGCTGGTGGATTTTGCGTGTATCCTTATTTTTGAATAATTGGTTACGATCTGTGTGGTATATTCTGAATCTTAGAGAGCGATTTAGTGGTGCACCAAGAAGAAGGTGAGCGAGGTGAGGAGGTGGATGTTGGTGAATGTAAAGCGCAGACGGAGAGATCAAGAGGATAAATGAACAAGTAGAGTTATACGGCAAAATATCTACTGCTAGGAACAATCTCATTGAGAAGGGAAGGAGATGAGCAGGGTGATGAGACAGAAGGAAAGGGAAAGGAGAGAGAAAGAGGATGAGGTGAGGAGGGTGGGAGGAATGCTGGAGAAGAGGCAGAGAGAGAGGGAAAGGGAAGAAAAGGAAAGACAGGCGACCGAGAAAGAGGAGGGCAGGGCGAGGGGAGTGAGGGAAGATGGTGATGAGATCGAGATGGCCTTTGATGAAGAAGAAGGAAGCAGGGGAAGAAGCGGGGGGGCGAGGGAATGGGGATACGAAAGGGTAGAGAGTGAGAAGAGGGAAAGGGAGAAGAAAGAGAAAGAGAAGGATAGTGAATTTGACTTTGACTTTAGCTTCCGACGTGGTTCAGGGAATAATACAAAGGAGGAACAGGGGAGGGGAGATGGACCGCATAACGGCGTACGAACGCACTTGTGGAAATATGAATGAACTAAATGGAGGACTGGGAGAGGGAGTGAAGGAGGGCGTGAGGAGAGCTGTTCTCGCGTTTGAGTCTTCCGCCCTCTCTCCCTCCCTCCTTCCCTATCCCCCTACAGTCCTTACTTGTGCTCATAGGTATGGACCAAATGTATATGGTTGTGAAGGAGTGTATATATATGTGTGTGTACGCGTGTATATATTTACATGTATATGTATGTGTATATGTAGTATGTGTACATGTAGTATGTGTATTTGTACGTGTGAGCATGTACGGCCGTGGCCCTAGAATGTTTCTTACATCTTGTATCTTGTGTGACTCGTTCCTTTCTCCTCCTCCTCTTTCTTTTCTCTCTCATTTATTCTTTTTCTATTCCTTTCTTGCTTCTCTATTTGTGTTTCCTTGTCCCTTCCCTTTTCCCTCTCTTTCTCCCTTCCGTCCCCTCCCTCTGTTCTCGTCGTCCTTTCCCTCTTCGTCCTACTTCGTTTTCGTCATTCCACTTCTATTTGTGTTTTCCCATGTTTCAGGTCCTTCTGGTTGTGGAAAAATGAGTGTTCTAAATTGTCTGAGCGAAGAGATGGGAGTGAAAGGTGATGCAATACGAAAGACAACTTCCAACTCGGAGGAGGAACTCTTCCAGATTCAAACCGACAAGGGCGCCTAAGGAACAACTTAACTCTGCCGAGGGTATGTCCCCCTCCTCCTCCTTCCCTCATCATCCTCCTCATCCTCCCTTCTCTTCCTCCTCTCCTAAATCGTCTGTTCTTAGGAGAGTTCAAGAGTTCCTCTCCCTCCGCCTCACCTCAGGATTCCTATCTGAGTACCTGACGGAAACAGCACACCGCTCACACGCAATAGAATACAACAGCAACAACAATGGTGGATAATGGCAACGGTAACGACAACGGAGACGGCACCAACAACAGTAGTGGAGACAAGAAGGGTGCGGTGGGGTGTGAACACGAGAAAAGAAAGGGGGGAGGAAAGGGGGGAAGGGAAGGGGAAGGAAGGAAGGGCAAGGACAAGACGAGGGGGAAGGAAAGGAGTAGAGAAATCGGAGGAAACGAGGGAGAAGTCGAAGAGGAGGAGAATGGGCTTGCTCACGAGGTTCAGAGAGAGAGGAAATGTGAATGAACAAGGAGGAAACTCAAACGATCGCGTGTCTTCTATCTCTCCCTTTTCACCCTCGTCTCTTGTCCCCACTCCCTTTTCCTCCTCTTCGTCTTCCTCTTCTGCCTCTTCCCTCTCTCCCTCTCCTTCCTCCTCTGTTTCCGCCATGCCCTCTTCCTCTTCCTCTTCCTCGCCCTCTGCATCTGGCTCCCCCACCTTCCCTGATTCTGTTAAAGGGACTTCCTTTAGTACGGACCAGCGTCCCTTTTATACAGAGATGTGCAGATTCATTTCCAAATTCGTCCGGTCTTCTTCTGTTCCCCTTGTTCTTCACATCACTGCCACTTCCTCCTCCTCCTCCTCTTCTTCCTCCTCCTCCTCCTCCTCCTCTTCCTCCTCCTCCTTTGGTTTCAAGTCGGCTAAGATGGATGAAAACGGTAGGTTGTGCTTCAACGTTGAAAAGGGGAAGAGGAAGGGGAGGTTGGGGAGGCGAAAGCAGTGGAGGAGGAACTATGACAAACACAACAACAGTACTAGCAACTACTCCAGTAGTATAGGTTTTCCCCGCGGTGGATCTCTGGGAAGTGGTTTTACTCCTTCTCTCTCCCTTCCCCCTCTGCCTCCACCACTCTTCGAGACTTCCCAGTTCGTAGACCTCTCCCTCCTGTCCTCCCCCTCCTCACACATCGTACAACTGAACCCTATCGCGCCCTCCTTCATCAAGAAGGTATAAATTGTCAATCACACTTAATTTCGCTCAATCATTGCTTCTCGTATCCCGTTTGATCACTCATATTTCCTGTGTATCCCACCCCCTTTGATCTCGTGGCTTATGCATATCTTTCATCATGCCTGCTCTTATTGCATGTTATGTTCATTCATATTTCCTATTTGTTTACTCCTGTACGCGATGCTTCCTCCCCACTTCTCCCATCTCCTCTCACCTCCCTCTCTTTTTTTCCTCTCCTCCCCTCTTTTCTTCTGTCTTTCTCTCCTCCCCCTCGGTTCCTCCCCCTGTTCCTCCTCCTGCTTCTCCCCCAGGCCCTATCTAGAGTGCTAGAGATCGAAATTAAAGAAGATAGAATCCGCAAAGATCTCGTACGTATCCTCAGTCTTAAAGCATTTGGAAAAAAAAAAAAAAAAAAAAAAAAAAAAAAAAAAAAAAAAAACTAGTTTCTTCTGTGTATTCACCCTTGATATATACGCGCGTATGATGTTCTGATCTGTTCATTCCTTTTCCCTCTCTTTCGTTGCTCCTATTATATCTCCTCCTCTCTTTCTCTTCTTCCCCCTCACGCTAACTTCTTGATTCTTTCCTTGTCGTCTTTTCACTCTCTTCTTTCCGCCGATCCCTCTCTTTCTTCTTTCTCTCTTCATTGTGCCCACCTATATGTTTTATTCATTTGTTTTATGCATTTGTGTTATGCATTTGTTTGATATACGGTAACGCCATGATCCGATATTTTGTTAATATCTTGATGATGTTCTCTTTTTTTTTTTTTCTTTTCTTTTTTTTTTTATCTTCCTGCCTTCGTTTTTTTCTTTGCCTTATCTTTTTCATTTCCCTCGTCTTCCCCTCATCTTCCCCTATCTTCCCTCATCTTCCCCTCATCTTCCCCTCGTCACCCTTTCCTCCCTCCCCTTCTCTTTTACAGTTCGATAACTCTCTCTTGACTCAGCAGTAGCTTGTTCCCAGGGGGACTTGAGGTCTGCGATCCAATCGGTTCAGTTCGCCTCAACTGCGTTGGACGAAGATGAAGCGAGGGAGAGGAGGAGGAAGGAGCAGAAGGAGCTCAGAAGGAGGAAAAAGAAGAGGGAGAGGAGCGAGAGAATAAGGAAAAGGAAGAAGATAGGGAATTGAAGGCACGAGTGGAGAGGGAGGGTGAGGACGCAAGGAGAAGGAGAAGGAGAAGGGAAGGAAAGGGAGGGAGATGGAGGAGTGGGAGTCGGTGGAATAGAAGAAAATAAGGAGAACAAGAGGTGGCGATAGGGGGAAGGGAAGGGAGGGATGTGAACGAGAGTGTAATGTGGGTCGCAGAAAAGGAGAGCGGAAGAGAAGAAGTAAGTGGGTATATAAGTGATTCCGGACCAGGTAATCGTTGTGAAGCAGAAGATGTGGGGGAAAGGATGTGGGGAAGGAAGAGGGCGGGGGTGAGAGGAAGAGGGCTTTGGTGATGTTGAATGGGGGAGAGGAAGAAGAAAAGGGAGAGGAAGAGAAGGGGAAGGGGGCGAAAGCAGGGATGAGGGCGGAAATAGGGGGAAGAGCGAAGAAGGAAGTGAGGGAGGTGTGAAGAGAAGGAGAATAGTCATTGACAGTGACGATGAAGATGTTTGTATCGTGAGTGATGGAGACGGATTGGAGGGGGACAGAGGGAGGGAGGAAGAGAAAAGGGAAGGAGAAGGAAGGGAAGGAGAAGGAGGAAAGAGTAAGAATGAAAGGGGTAAGGGTAGCCTAGGAGAAGCAAATGGAGAGTGGGAAGAGGAGAGACGAGGACGAGGAGGAGGATGAGAGACGAAGAGGACGAGGACGAGAAAGAGGAGAGAGATGCAGAGGGAGAGGAATATAAGGAAGACAGAGGGGTGCTTCGTCGCAGGGTGGTGGACCGTTTGTTTTTCAAGAAGGGACGATGACATTTCGATGTTCCGGTCTTGTGGTAGAATACTTCAACCCAAGACACACGTTGACGTGGAAGAGGTGGGTCCACGTACATCGAATGTCGATCTGAACTTACACGAACGCTTACACTCACGTATATGCATACGTAATCTCCTTGCACATTCATAAGCATACACATATCCGTACACTAGTACCTGTCGCTTATCCCTTCACTATACTCGTCCATGTCTGCACGTCTGTGTGCTGTATATTTGCTTGAACTGATTGTTACCTGCTTGCACTTCCTCTCTTTCTCTCCTTTCTTCCTCTCCTTTCTCTCTTACCCTTTGTTACTTTCTCTTTGCGTTTCTCTTTTTGTTCCCCCTCCCTCTCCTCTGCTCTGGAAATATGACTGATTTGTTACTATGGGCATATGTGTCTGTGTGTTTGTGGAAATATGAACGATCACAGACGATAGAGAAGGGAGTGATGAACAGTGATTCCTGATGGAAATGGTGCAGTGGAACCTTCCTTCTTTCCTCCCTCCCTCCCTCTGCGCTCCTCTCTTTACTCGCACACCCTTCTTCTTCCCCTTCCCCTTCCTCTTCCTCCTCCCCCCTTCCCTGCTTCTTTCTCCTCTCGAAGACCTGTCATCTGCATTGGATTGTATTTCTCAATTTGACGTGAACAGTTCCCTCTCTTCTCGAAGAACAAGGGAGAGTACTCTGCTCATTCATTTGGCCACAAACAAAACGACCTCTCCTCCCTTTCCCCTCCTCCTCTTCCTCTCATGCCCTCATCGGTCAGTTCTCCCTTCTCCTTTCTCTCCCTCTCTTATGTCCTTGCTTCTCTCCTCCTTTCCTTTTCTCTCTCTCCTTTCTTTCTTTTTGTTCTTTCCCTTCTTTCTCTGTCTTCTAACCTATACCTCCTCTTTCCCTCTCCTCTTTTTCATCTCTTCTTTTCTTTTTTTCTTTTCTTTCCTGATATTTTGCACACAGCTGCATTCAAATTGAGAAGTCACGTGATGCAATACGACCAGCACAAAACAGATATTTTCAACGTTGTTTCGACCGCCTCCTCTTCGTCTTCGTCTTCGTCTTCGTCTTCGTCTTCGTCCTCCCTCTCCCTTCCCCTACTCTCTCCTCATGTATGCCATTCTTCTCTCCCTCGGAGCGTATGATGGGGATATCCAGGGTCCTTCCTCAAAGAGCAGAAGGAGGAGAGGGGAGATGCGCAAGGCCCTTGTTAACGCGTTCTTCTTCTTCCCCTTCTCCTTCTCCCTCCCTCCGCCTCCCTCCTCTTCTCCCTGCAAGTAGAGAGCAAGAAAAGGTTCCTTTCCTCTCTGCTTCACTCTCCCCTTCGCCTCTCTTCCACTGTGAATAACACACGCGAACCCTCCTCCGTAAACATTATGAATAACTCTGAAGATATTTTCAAAGCCCATCTTTCACTCAAAAGATCTATCATCTCACACCTCCCTCTCCTCTTCTCTCTCTCCCCTTCCTTCCCACTCCTCTTCTTCTCCCTCCCTCCCCTCCCTACTTCCTCTTCTCCTCCATCCCCTCCTCCTCCTCCTCCTTCCCCTCTTCTCTTTCTCTAATTAAGAAAAACGTGATATTTCTACAGGACTTTCCCCTTCCTCCTTTCCTCCCCCTCCCTCAGTTCTCCAGCTACAAAACATTCAAGTTGAGAACCTTAACAACGGAGTTTCTTCTTTTTCTCCTCCCTCTCCTCCTTCCTCCTCCTCCTCCTCCTCCTTGTCTCATCTTCCCCCCTTCGTAATTACTCAAGTGACCGCTTACCCTCCTCCTCCTTCTTCTCTGAATACTGTCCTTTCCTCTTCTCCATCCTCTTCTCCGCTGGCTTCGCCCCTTGTCTCTCGAACATCCACCTCTTCTTCCCTCCTTCCTATCTTCTGCCTCGCCCTCGAGTGGAAATATCACAGACCGAAACAACCAGAACAAATATCTCACTTCGAGCAGGGGAGGGAAGAGAAACAACTCTCAAAATGAGAAGTACCCCCGTTCATGTACAGGAAGTACATGAATGACTTGGGGAATATGAGTCTGTATTCGCAGAGTCAACAAACAGAACGTGGATGATCGTTCATTTTTCCACTACGTGTCCCTCCAGGTCCCCTCCTCTATCCCTCCCCCACCTCCAGCTCCTCTCGTCTCTTTGTTCCTTCTCCTCGTCCTACGAGTCTAGGATCTCGTCCACCCCCTCCTCTTCCTCGTCGTCTTCCTCTTCTTCTTTTCGCTCCTCTCGTCCCTCCCTCACCTCATCTTCTCCTCGGTCTCTTCCTCCGCATCCTCCTCTTCTGCTTCCTCTTCTTCCTCTTCTTCCTCTTCACCGTTGATTAATACGTATAATACTTCCCTAGGTGTTCCTTTATCTTCCTCTTCCTCTTCCTCTTCCTCTGCCTCTTCCTCTTCATCATCCTCTTTTTCCTCCTTCTCCTCTTCCCCGCCTTCTCCCCTCCCCCTCCCCTTTTCCTCTCCTCTCTCTCATTTGGGCCACCCCATTACCCCCTCCTCCATCTCCTCTTCCTTCCTACCCCCTCCCCTCTCCTCCCTTTTCCTCCAGTCCTCCCTCCCTTTTTTCCCTCATTTTTACTTTCTTCTCAACAGAGTACCCTCTTCCCTTTCCTCCTTGTCCTCCTCCTCTACGTCATCTTCGCCCTACTCTCTCTCCCATCTGTCTCAGACCATGTCTTCTCTGACTCTCCGCCCCCCCTCCTCCTCCTCCTCCTCTTCCCCTTTCTCTTCGCCTTCCTCTTCTTCCCTGGCTCTTTCTCATTTTGATGTTTCCTCTAGTGTGTTGGCTGAGTGCGAACTACAGAGTATATTTTGTGATGATGAGAAGCGAGGAGGGAAAGGACGAAGGGGAAGGAGAAGAGTGGAGAAGGGGAGTGAGGAGGGTGAGAATGGGGGAAAGAGGTGTGGAGGGAAGGAGAACTACTAGGGAACGAGGAAGAGAAAGCGGGGGGAGGGAAGAGAAGATGAGAGAGAAGGGAGCGATGAAGAATACCACGATGACGATGAAATTGAAGACAGTTGATGAGTGTTGGTGGCATCATGGAATTCGTTGTGTGCGATGTTGGTTTCAAATGGTTCTGCTGCGAACGACTCCATCTGTGTTGTTCTTTTTGTCTGTATTTTGGTTGACTCGAACTCAACTCCTTCTCGTGCACTTCTTCTCTTTGCAAATACTTCATTGAGTTTTGTTTTTGTTCGCGTGTTGCGATTATAAGGGTGTGCTTTCTGTTGTTTATTCGATTGGTTAAAAGCATGTATGCGTGAGCAGATGAAGCGTATACCCATTCCCTCTCTCTGGAACTCATAAACTTAACAATAAAATCGTAATTATTCATTTCTGTGCTTTTGTATGTGCGGAAACGTTCCTCTACCGCCCTGTGTGCCTTCTCG
Organism: Drosophila quasianomalipes; assembly: GCA_035043665.1. Lineage (NCBI taxonomy): Eukaryota > Metazoa > Arthropoda > Insecta > Diptera > Drosophilidae > Drosophila > Drosophila quasianomalipes. The sequence continues at coordinate 46,652 of JAWNMU010000182.1, forward strand.
TTTTCAACTCTTAAGAGTTACTTGTAGTAAACTCTGGGACTTCATTCATCGGAGAAATACGGCTTCTTTAGACTTGCAATCCTTTCAATGTTTAAGTAGGCTGTTTTTCCGCGCTAGGTCAGAGGGGAAGATAGTGGGTCTGGTCGATGAGACGGTTGAAACCCAAAGCAATCTCATGGTTCTTCACAATAGCCTCGATAGACTGCGGATCGTGGAGATACGGAATATGGAAGGGAAAGACTTCCGCTTCTGTAAAAGGACTGTAGCTCAATAGAAGCGCATTACAGTGAATGCCTCTAACTGCAAGGAAAGTGCTGCATCCATCAATCTATCCCGGTTTTACAAGAGCACTGCAAACGATAGTGCGATCGTGACCATAGACTCCCATGTACCAATTTGTCGTATATGGTACGAGACAGTTAACCTCAATACGCCAAGGACAGTCGTCTTTGACAACGCTTAAGAAACTAAGGAAAGGACTAAAGCAAGGGATGTGTGAGAAACAGTTTAGTAAAGAGGTTTTTAATAAATCATTTAGAGATCCTATGCAAGCTCCTCCCTTTAAGTAGGAATCAGCGAAAGAGGATGGAAATGAAGACTGGAGAAGAAAAGAAGCCTCGAAACAAAAACAAAAACAAAGTGTAAAGCACGAAATATAAAAAGATCAGAACACGCAAAAGCAGAAGTAAAAGCACAATATAGTCAATCGCAGGACAATGGATGCTGACCGTTGATCGATAACATTCAAAGAAAGAAGAACGAAAGGGTGTGGAAAAGGTGAATGCAAACAAATCATCAAATAAGAAAATCAACAACAAAAATACGGAAATAAAAATGAAACTAGAAAAACACAAAACAAAACAAAACATAAAAAAAAAAAAAAAAAAAAAAAAAAAGAAAAAAGCAAGAAAGCGAAAAGAAGAGGACAAAGAAGAGAAGGAAAAAGAAATGAAATCAAAACAGAAATAGAACTGAAATAATGTTAACGTCAGGTGCGAATGCACAACAAATACAAACAGGTTTACATCTGCGCGAAAGAAAGAAGAAATCGAACATGAAAGGAAGAGGGCAGAGTGGAAGGAGAGGAAGCGGACGAAATATAAGATATGCGTAGAGTAAAAGAAAGACAAAGAGGGTGAAAATGAAGCAGAAAGAGGGCGAAAAGGGGAGGGACAGGGGGGAGATAGGGGAGAGATAGGGGGGGGCAGGGTGGAGATAAGGGAAGGAGAATAGGCAAGAGAGAAGAGAAGAGAGCAAGAAAAGAAAAAAATGAACGTAAAAATGAAAAAAGAACTGTAAAAGGAGGAGATGCAGAGGAGTGAGGGAGGATGTCGAAGGGAGGGAGAACTGGAAGGCAAGACGACGTTTAAATAGAAAATAAAGGTAAACGGAAAGAAGAAGGAAAGGAAAGGAAAAGAAAAGAAAAGAAAAGGAAAAAGGAAAGGGAAATGGAAAGGAAATGAATAAGAAAAAGAAAATGGGGGATAGAGGGAGCATAACCAAGAGCTGAGCTAAAGTAGTGAAAAAACAAACAAACAAACAAACAAACAAACGAAGTAGAAGTACGGAAGAAAGTGAAAAAAAAAAAAAGAAAGAGAAAAAGAACCAAGAAGGAAATGAAATGGACGCAAGGGGAGAAAGAGGGAAGGAAGGAAAAGGAAGGAAAAGGAGAGGGAGAAAGGAGAGGGAGAAAGGAGAGAGAAAGGAGAGAGAAAGGGGCAAGGGAACGAAGGATAAATAAGGGAAGTGAAAAAGGAATCAAGCGAACGAAGAAATCATAAGTGGGGTGAGAAGGAAGGAAGGGAAGGAAAGGAGAGGGAGAGAAAGGAAGGAGAAGCGAAGGAAGGGGAGGGAAAGGAAGGGAAGTGAACTCTGTCTTTGCGTTCGTCTCTGCATTCGCCTTCGTCCTATTTGAAATTCACCAACTCGCCTCTATGAACCCCTCCTACCAACTCTCTCTCCATATCTCTGAACCTCGTCGAATACCCGATCAAATATCTCATAAAATATCCCATCAAATATCTCATAAAATATCTCATAAAATATCTCATAAAATATCCCATCAACTATCTCATCGAACACCTCCTCGACACCCTCCTCTCTCTCCCTTCTCTCACTCTTTCTCCCACTTCTATACCTCTTGCGTACATATTTTTCTTCTCTCTCCTCTCCTTCTTCTCTTCCTTCTCCTCCTTCTCCTCCTTCTCCTCCTTCTCCTCCTTCTCCTCCTTCTCTTCCTTCTCTTCCTTCGCTTCTCTTAATTTTCTTTTTTCTTCCTTTTTTTCTTTCTTCCCCTTTTTTTCCTTGCGTATTCTCGTTCAGTGAGCGTTATTTTCTCCATGGCATGTCTCTTATTCGTTGAAGTAAGGGTGGTTCAGAGCGTCTCTAGCAGAGATACGGGCAGAGGGCTCGTACACGAGCATTTTCTAAAGGGGAGAGAAAGGGAAAGGAGAGGGAAAGAAAAGAAAAGGGAGAGGAAATGGAAAGAAAAGGGAGAGGAAATGGAAAGAACAGGGGGAGAAGTGCATCGAAAGACAAGGGACGGAAGCAAGCGATGAGTGTTAGAGGAGGACGAAGAAGAGACAGAAAGAAAGAGGGAAGGTGAGATGATCATAGGACGAGTAGAAAGGAAGAAAAAAAAAAAAAAAAAAAAAAAAAAAAAAAGGCGCAAGGATGATAAAGAGGAAAATAAGTAAATAGATGAACAAGCAAAGCAACAGGGGGTGGAAAGGGGAGGAAAAAGGAAGGAAAGAGGAGTGAAGGGGAAGGAAAAAGGGAAGGAAAGAGGAGTGAAAGGGGAAGGAAAAGGAAGGAAAAGGGAAGGAAAGGGGAAGGAACAGAGGAAGAGGAAGACGAAGGGGAAGAAGGGGAAGAGCGTGGTTGGTGTGCTTTAGCGTGAAACTGATTCCTTCGCACGATGCTTATCTTGACACAGTTAAGGAGGCGACTGCACTCCGGGAGTCATTTCCGTCCTTCTCCTTCCTTCTCTTCTGCTTCCCCTTGCATGTTTCCCAGTCTCCGCCTTCTCCTTCTCCTTCCCCTTCTCCTTCCCCCTTCTCTTTCCCCTTCTCTTTCCCCTTCCCTTTGCCTTTGCCTGTGCTTTTTTCCTTCCCTCCTCCTCCCCTTCCGCTTTCCCGCCACTTCATTCGCGTGACGTTCTATCCCCTACTTGCCCAATTCCTTTTTCTAAGGGACAAACCCTTCCCTCAAGTCACCAACGCACATCACTACTACCAGACTACAATCCAATGCTCGCTGACGTCATCGTGTGCCACGACCCACGTCTGTACGTAGACGTCACTGAGACGTCACGTGAGATGTCACGGAGTGTACGTAATTATGAATGATGAGACTGAACGAATTAAGCGTATGAACGTGATATGGACCCACCTGGAGGAGGTCGATGGCTCTTGGGTCAACGTCGGGAAGGGAAAGAGAAAGCTCCTGCTTCTGCCACTTGGGGAAAGAGGGCTTGAAGTCGGGGAGCTCGCTAACGCCTGGCCACACCGAGTCATTCGGAGTACCAAGGGTCTGGAATATCTTAAACAGCTGGTCGATCTCGGAATCACCTGGGAACAAGGGACGCTTCGTGAGAATCTCGGAAAAGATGCATCCGATTGACCACACGTCAACGGAGTCGAGTAAAGTTTAGATCCTAGGAGAAAGAGTGAAAGGAAGCAGAAGGGAAGGGGAGGGAGGGAAAGGGAAAGGGAAAGAAAGGGAAGGCAAGACAAGAGAAGAAAATGGGTAAGGCTGGGAAAGGAGAGAAGGAAGGATGAGAGGAAGGAGGCGAGGTAGGGGAGGTGGAATATACAGTGAAAGTATGTGCATGTGTAAGCAAGTATGTGTCTGTGTATGTGCGTATGTGTGTATTTACCGAGTAGGATCTCAGGGAGCTCTGTACCAGAGGGTGACAACCTCGTGCGTGTACGTCCTCACTGGCACTCCGAACGCCCTCGCCAATCCGAAGTCTGCAATCTTCAGCATTCCTGAGGAGTTTGAACGTATGAATGAGTGCGGAGGAATAAGTGGGGAGGAGAATAAGTGGGGGGAATAAGTGGGGAGAGGACAACGAAAGAAGCAAGAGGGAAGGGCGAGGGCGAAGGGGAAGGGAAGAAGCGACAAAAGAAACGAGAGGAGGGGGAATGGAGGGGAGGCAAAGAGAGGAGGAAGAGATGGAGAAGAGGATGGAGATGCAATCGTTCAAAGGGGTATGCCACGTAGGTGGGAACAAAAGAGTGGGTGAGAGTGTTAGTGTGTATGTGTATGTGTATGTGTATGTGTATGTGTATGTGGAAGAGGGTCGGGACGTGTCTCTGTGTGTATAGATCAGTGCACGTAGATGTACAGAGGGCCGTATATCAGCTGGAAACAGATCTTACCGTGTCTGTCGATGAGGAGGTTCTGGGGTTTCAGATCTCTGTGAAGGACTCTTCTTCCGTGGCAGAATGCAATACCCTTCAGCAACTGCTTCAGATAGGACTAAAGAGGTCAAAGAAATACCAGTGCACACACAAAAGCAAACAAACAAGCAAACAAACAAACAAACAAACAAACAAACAAACAAACAAACAAACAAACAAACAAACAAACAAACAAAAGAACAACAAGATGGCGCATAACATAATCGAAACGAAACACACAATAACACCATAGAAGCACACGAAAATGCAAACATATGTACAAGGAAAACAACAACACGTATGCAAACGAAGAAAAAAAAAAAAAAAAAAAACGCCAACCGGAACGGGATTGGAAATAAGTGACGAGTAACGAAGAAAATGGATGGGCGGGAAAAGGTGTCAAAAGACGGAAAGACAGCCGATAGGCCGGTAGGTACCACGTGAGCATGATATATGAGAGTGCGGAATATGCAGGCATCGAGATGGTGAAGGAGGGGAGGGGGAGGAGTAGTGAACAAAGACAGGAAAAGCAATAGGCCAACGGATCGATTGTGTGGACGCCCAAAGAACAAAGTTTACAGTTGCATGGCGATGTGATATGCAAATAAAAAGCGTTAGAAGGAAATACGTGTATAAAATAAATAGGTGGTGGCGTGAGGTCAAAGAAAGGCAGAGGCAATAACAGCAATAAAAAAAAATAAAAATAAACTGAAACATTCATGCATCAAAAAAAAAACAGCCAACGAAAAAACACACAATACTCATAATCGGCAAATTGGATTTGGCACAGTAATAATAAAATACAATAGTAAGTCCTCTGACCGAAGTGAATATGATAATGTCATGGTTGTCATGAGTAAAACACGAAATCAAAAAACAAAAAAGAGAAAAATGGAAAGAGTTGCACATGAAAACAAAAAAAAAGGTGATCACACTGTGAATGTACGTTTAGAAGCTTCATGACAGCAAACCCAGTGAAGACTAGGTGAATATATACGTACCTTGACGAGGTGAGGGGAGATGGGCTCTCTGTAAGCATCCATGAACTTCTTCAAGTCTTGGTCGAGGTATTCAAACACTAGGTACAGCTTGTGGTCCTGGTGAACAACATCGTGGAGGCTGCACATGCGTGCGCCACATAGACATGCCCCGAGCAAGACACGTAGGTAGAATGTCGTTAGAATTTCAATAGTGTTTTTTTGTTGTCAATAAGCAAGGCATTTAAGCAAGCATTACTCTAATCAAAATCTAGCTGTTGGACCATCAGGGAAAAAAAAGCACCGTCCACTGCAGCTGCTCAGAGACAAGCGCAGACAAACAACAAACAATACACTACAACGCATAGCCAGCATGAATAAATGAAGAACGTATTGCGGCGGTGATTTCATACCAGACGATATTGGGGTGCTGAAGGTCTTTGAGGAGGAGATCTCACGGATTGCAGTGCTAGGGACACCTTCATCCTCTGCCTCAACCTGATCTTCTTAACGCAATGATTGTGTTGGTGGTTCTGTCCTTAGCCTTGTAGACAACTCCGTAAGTTCCCTCTCCGATCTTCTCAATCTTAGAGTACCTCTCCATTCCGCGAAAATCGCTTCTTTGCTCCATAGGACTGCTGATAGAACAAATTCATGTTTGAAAATGAATCATTTTCATTGTTAGTTTATGTTAAACGCGAAAAGAGTAACCCCGAAAAGGTAATATGAAATAGTCACGGGTGTCTTGTGTATTATAATCAGGTGAATCTATGTCTAAATGAATGTGATATTTCCTTTCAGAATTTATAGTGTTTCATTTTTTTTCCCATGCACGTTGAGGGTTGTTGTGCACACATGTTTCCAAAGACTATCGAAAAAATGAAGAATGGTGTATTTTGCTCTTTGCCAATACTATAATCACTATTTACAGTTGTTTGGAGAATTATAATCAGAATGTACTGTTTAATAAAATGTAGGATATATTCGTGTTTGACTTTTTTTCAAATACATAGGAATTTTATTCACAATTTAGCATTAAAGTCTCTTTGTCCTATGGTGTTGGCTGTTGACTGATTGATTACACCTACTGCTATTCAAGACATATGCATCTGTTTGAGCGTTGTCTATGGAATTGATAGAAAAGTCGCTTTGTATGCTCCGAGTTCAATTAGCGGCTCGTGAGCATCATGAATGATTACATGGATGCAACTTGAGAAATTAGTTTTACATATCGCTGTCCTAAAGAGTTTTTACTGTATCGCATGGGCTGGGCACTGCTCAATGTTCGAGATGTACGGCATAGAATAATGTAATTGTTTTAAACGCCTTTCACGGTATGTCTCAATGGTATTGCAAGTGAGTGCAGTGGACAATCTACATCTTAATGTGCTGTGTGTTTAATGATGATAAATATAAACCGTGTAAGCCATGTAGGCCATAGAAAGTTAACAATAAAAAGTAGCATAACGTCTCCACAGGCGGAGCAAACAGAGTACATGAATTTTTGTGTAAATCAAACTACGAGAAAAGAAGGAAACTAAAAAAGGTTGCGAAGAAAATGCAAGAACTAAGCAAACAAAAAATAAGAAAGGAACAAAAACAAGTAAAACGAAGGGAGTTGTGATAGAGAGGAATGGAATGGAATGGAATGTTGTATATGTGGACAGAGCGATGTTAGTTGAGCTGTTAGAACTCTTTTTTTCCTTTAGAACTCATCGTCCTCTCCGCTGATGGGGTATTGGGCTAGTGTTTCTTTGATGTCGATGCTTTGTTGCACCATCTTGTCCCTCTCCTCCTTCGTCAGCATTACCCTCCCACCTGTTGTAGAGGCTAGAGGAAGAAAACGAGGGAAGAGGACCCGGTGAGGGCAGAGAATGAGGGAGAAGAGGGGGCGAAAGGAGAGGGGCCGGCACTATACAGAGAGTTCTGTGCGTTTGAATCATTCGTTTTTCCACTCGAGAAAGTGCTCCCGGCGAAGAAGTCCCTGGTGGCAGGGTGGTTGAGAGAATCCTTCAAATTGAGAGATCTATCCTTGAGGTTGAGTGCGTTGGGATGGACGAAGGTGAGAGGAAGTCGTTGAGACTATCGTCCTCCTCCTCCTCCTCCTTTCTCTTCGCAACCGAATAGATCTCCATGATGTGTGCGTCGCTGTTTCCAAAACAGAAGAGAGTTGTGAAGAGAGGAAATGTGAATCATCGTCGACCGCCCTCTTCTTCTGTTCTTCTAGCATTTGGAAAATACTCTGCACCACCTCCATCCGAAGCCAAGAACCTATTTCTCTAATGTAGAGGATGGAGGGCGATCTGAGTGGGGGAGAGGGACAGAGAGGGTGACGACAACAATGAGGAGGGAGACGAGGAAGAGGACGAAGAGGAAGAAGAGGAGGGGAGGAGGGGGAGGAAGGGGTTGCCGTAGTGAGGAGGGAAGAGGTCGAGGCGGGAGAGTACGTAGAAAACCCCAGCCCTTCCATCCCTCTTCAAAAGGAAAGAATGTCATCGGAAGAAGATGAGGAGGGAGAGGAGGGGGAAGAGGGGGAAGAGGAAGGAGGGAGCGACGGGGAAGGGGGAGACGAGGAGGAAGGTATGAGAGCAGGAGAGAATCCCTGGTTGTTGAACTTGAAGGATGAAGTGAAAATGAAAGAAGACATCTTCTCTCCACTTGAAGAGTCCTGAACTGAAAACTTAGATTCAAGTCTCTTTTCTCTTCTCTTCAGTTTCCGCTCTCTCTTCTCTCTCTCCCTTGCCTCCCTCTCGTCCTGCGCATCTGGCTCCTCCCTCCTCTCTCTCCTTCTCCCTCTCTCTCTCTCTCTCTCTCTCTCTCTCTTTTTCCTGATACTTCGCCTTCGAAAGAAAGTATCCATCTTCCCTCTCCTCTCCCTCTCCCTCTCCCTCTCTCTCTCTCTCTCTCTCTCTCTCTCCCTTTCCCTCTCCCTTTCCCTCTCCCTCTCCCTCTCCCTCTCCCTCTCCCCTCTCCACCCCCCTCTCTCTCCCTTTCTCCTCTATCTCTTCCTATGATCAACGGTCTATATGGGTCACACACCCCCACTCCCCCGCACCTCCTGCCTCCAAGTCGCACTCTCTGTACACCAGCAGCATGAGCAATATAGCCGAATACGCATTCAATTCGTCAACAGAGGAGGAAGAGGAAGAAGAGGAGGAAGAGAAGGGGAAGAGGAAGGAAGTCGATATTTGGACTTGTATTTTTTGGATATGAGGGGAGAAGTAGATGTTGAAAATAGAGAGGAAGAGAAGGGGAAGGAAGGTGAGACCAGAGAACTGGAAGGAGAGGAAAGCCTTCTTAGCTGAATGGAAAGGGAGAGGAAGTCGGAGGTTAGCGAGAGAGGGGTAGAGTAGAGTAGAGGGGCACACTCGCCAAGAGAGTCAGCAATCGATCAACTCCTCCAAGGAGAATGAAGTATTCGCATGTGAGTGACACTGAGGAAGATGGGGAGGGAGAAGAAGAAAGAGTAGGGGGGAAGAGGGAGAGGGAGAGGAGAAGAGGGAGAGGAAGAGGGAGAGGAGTGAGATGTGAACTAACAGAAGGGGGATGGGGAGAGGTGACTGAAGTGGGAATGGGGGTGAGGGGAAGATGATGATGAAGATGAAGATGAAGACGAAGATGAAGACGAAGGGGAGGACGATTCAGAGGAGAAGGAGGACTCACTGGTCAAAATGCAACAAGAGATAGCCAGGAAGAGGGAGGAGATGAAGGGGGTGAGCGAAGGGGAGAAGGAGAAGGAAAGGAGGTGGTCGGCAGACAAGAGTGCGCAATATCAAATGGACTCCCTTGCACTTGAGAAAATATCCTCTGTTTTGGAATTGTGGTTGCACAGATTTCCTAGAGATGTTAAGATATTAGAGACAAAGAGGAGGGAAGAGGGAGAGGGCAGGGGGAGAGAGGACGAGTGGGTGGAGGAAGGAGAAAGGGAAAGAGAGGAGATGAGGAGGTGGAGGAAGAGGAGGAAGAAGAGGAAGAGGAAGAGGGAGAGGAGAGGAAGAGGAAGAGGAGGAGGAAGAGGAAGATGAAGAGGAAGAGGCAAAGGGGAAGGAGGGTCAGGAATATGCATAAGAGATGAAGACAGAGAGAGAGCCTCAGAGTAGAAGTATGAAGAGGGAAGAGGAGGAAGAAGAGGAAGAGGAGGAAGAAGATGAAGAAGAGGAAGAGGAAGCGGAGCCGAAGAAGAGAGGGGGTAAGGGGGAGAGGAAGAAGAGAAAGACGCTAATCTGTGCGTTTCCAGCCATGGGTTGGGAGGAAGGAGGAGGAAGAGGAGGAGGAGGAAGAAGAAGAGGAATACGAGGTGTAGTAGGAGGAAGAAGAGAGGGAAGGAGGGGGGAGGGAGCGTGAACTTGATTATGTTTTGGTGAGTTTCTTGATTAGGATAAAAGGGATGGATACTTGACTGTTGATCGCAGTGGTGGTGACCTCCAACAATTTGGAAATATGAGTGATCATCTTCTCCCTCAGCTTTCTTACGCTTGGTTGCTCTGGTTTGGGAGAAACAGACACTCCGCACAAAACCAGCGAGGTCGAGTCCAACCTCCTCCTCCTCCTCCTCCTCCTCCTCCTCCTCCTCCTCCTCTTCCTACTCCTACTCCTCCTCCTCTCTGGTCATTACAAATCTTCTTCTGCCTCCGCATTCCTTCCCCTGCTTCTGTTCCCCCTCCTCCTCCTCCTCCTCCTCCTCCTCCTCCTCTTACCCCTGCCCCTGCCCCTACCACCCCAGTAACTGTCCCACTATTCTGCAACATTCCTCCTTCTGTGACCCCCACTTCCCCCTGGTCTTCGCGTTTACCCTCGCCACTATCCAGTCGTGTTTCGTCACTGTCTTTACCCCCAACCCCCACTCCTCTTCCTTCGAAGAAGAGGAGGAAGAAGAGGAAGATGATGAGGAAGTGGCGGAAGAGGGAGCGGAAGATGATGAGAGAGTCATAGAGTGCTTGTCCTTTCCTTTCCTTTCCCTTCCTTTCTCTCTCCCTCTCCTCTCCCTCTCCCTTCCCGCCCCCCCACGCCTCCCTGCCTTTCTCCTCTCCCGCTGTATTCCATCTACCTCGTCTATCAGAAAGGACAAACAGTGTGCATCTACTAACTCACAGAAAAACACAATGATGCGTTGTGTTCCGAGGCACTTGACGAAGAGGGAGGGCAAGCGGAGGAGGAATAGGGGTAGGATATCGAGGCATAGCAGCTGGATCTCCGACAATTCGAGGACGGACCACTTGCAGAGGAGGGAGAGGTTGGAGAAGGTAGAGAGGGACAGACTGTCAGAGAGGAGGGAAAGATCAGAGAACGGAGAGAGGGAGGGCAGAGAGGAGGAGGAAGAGGGAGAGGCAGAGGGAGAGGAAGAGGAAGAGGATGAAGAAGAAAGTTTAGACTCAGCACTGAGTGCCCGCTCTTCCTTTACTGACCGAAGAGGGGGAGAGAGAGGGAGGCAGGGGGAGGGGGAGAGAGAGGGGCGAAGGGGAAGGGGATAAGGAGTAAGATGAGGAAGAGGAAGAGGAAGAGGAAGAGGAAGAGGAAGAGGAAGAGGAAGAAGAAGAGGAAGAAGAAGAAGAAGGGTGTGAGAGGGAAGAGGATGCGTCACGGACTCTGAGTCAGAATCGGGATTCAGGATAGCGTCGTTCCTTTCTCTTCCCTCTCTCTCTCTCTCTCACTCTCCCTCTCCCTCTCAGCCTCTTCCCGCTCCTCCTCCTCCCTCCTCCTCATCCTCCTCATCCACCTCATCCTCTTCCTCCTCCTCCTCTGCATTGAAATCTCTCTCTTCCCTCTCCCTCTTCCTCTCCTCCTCCTCCTCCCGGTGCTTCTTCTCCCTTCCCCTCTCCTTCCCTCTCTTCCTCTCAAAAGTTTTCTCAAATTGAACGGTTTCCTCTTCCTTCTGCGGTTGAAAGCAGTCGAAGAGACAAGGGGAGGAGGGTAGAGGCGAGGGGGACAGGGAGAAGGAGAAGACGTTGAGTAAATTCGAGGGGTCATTCTCCCCCCAGCTTTCCTTTCCTTTGCCTCTGGTCTTAGTCCCGAACTCTCCTCCCTTAGAGCCCCTCTCTGACCCTATTTCCACGATCCCTCCCCCTCACCCTCAGCCTCTCCCTGTCGCTCCCACTGGCCCTGTTACGCTCGTTCTCCCTCTCGCTCTCTCTCACTCTCTTGTTCGTTCTAACAAGCACATACTCAAGCGCCCCCTGCTTCCCCTCCCTCTCGAAGTCATCATACATAGACGAGACAAAAGCGTGCATTGGTGGAGGGAAGCGTCGAAGAGGTTGAGGATGCAGGAGATGATCCCCATGTCGTATAGAACAGTGGAGCAGAACGGATCGTTGCACAGCCTCGACACTAGTATCAGCATGAGTTTGTTCATCTCACAATCAGCTACATCGTTCGAAAGACTGAACTCTGTTACTTTGTACGAGCGAAGGGCGGGAGGAGGAGGGGGAAGGGGAGGAAGGGTCAGGAGGAGGCAATGAAAATGCGGATGATGACGAGGAGGAAGGGGTGGAGGAGGGAGAAGGGAGGGAGGACGTTGACCCCAGAAGAAGACGTGGAAGAGGAAGAGAGGGAAGGGTTCGATTTGGAGGGTGAGAGAGAAGATGTAACAGATGCAAGAGAGGGAGAAGAGGATGCGGAGGAAGCGGACGCAGAGGGAGGGAGAGGTAGAGTGGGAAAGAAAGACAACGGATGTGGATCATGATGAGGTACAAGCAAGGGCAGCGAGTAGAAGCTCCTGTTCTTCTTCTTCTCTGCGATCAGGGTGAGGAGGAATAAGATGTCGTTGCGCACACCTTTGTCATCAACCTTGTGCCCGTGCATCAATGTTAGTAACAACTTCTGAGTCAGTACACTGATCATTTCCTCCGACCCTAGCACTTCGATCCAGCTCAAGGAGAGGAGACGACTCTCCTCCTGGTCGAGATCGTTGACAGAGGGAGAGACAGCGAGGCAGAAGAAGGAGCAGAGGAGGAGGAGGAGGCGACTGAAGAAGAAGCGGAAGAGGAGGAGGAGGGAATGTGCGGGAAGCAGAGGAGAAGACAGATGCTGAAGCAGGAGTCGAGGATTGAGAAGAGGAAGCGTTGATTTTGATTGAATCATCATGATCTAGTACGTTCCAGATGATGCTGATGCACAGCCCAGTCGCGCTCGACTGAAAGTCTTGGGCCTTGAGGATTCTGCCCACAATGAATGAATGACTCTTGCTCTTGATGAGCTGAGTGCAGCAGTACTTGTTTGTTGAGATCCTCTTGGTCATTTCCAGGATTTTTAACACAACAGATGAATCTTCCTCGTATTCCACCAAACATTCTGCTATAGAATAAACCAATCCACTACGGAGGATCACTCCGAAGCTGTCGATCTTCGAAAAAGAAGAGGAGGAAGAGGAGGAAGATGAAGAAGAGGATGAAGAGGAAGAGGAAGATGAGGAAAAGGAATTGGTGTACGAGTCTAGGAATTTTGAAACACAGTCGCACACATCAAGGACAAGAGATTTGATTTTGAGAGAAAGAACGTCGGAGAAGGAGGAGAAGAGGCGGGAGAGGAGGGAGGTGGTGGACGGATTGATCAAGTCGACTGGGGAAGAAGAAGCGAGGGGAAGCGCTGCGATTGCGATCAATTGCGAGAGGTGAGGGATTAGCACTGACTTAGGAGACAGGCCGGGGAGGGGGAGAACGATGATGTGGAGGAAGAGGGCGAAGCAGAGGCTGAGAGGGGAGAGGGGAGAGGAGGGGAGGAGAGGAGGACGCGGAGGAAGAGGCGGAGGAAGGGGAAGGGACGTCTTCCTTTTGCAGTTGCTGCACGGCGAGCATGATGATTTCCCTCACTGGCTCTAGATCGGATATTCTGTATCCCCCTGTCCTGAGCCTTGATATTTTCCTAAGTGACGATGCTTGAATATCGTATAACCCCTTGGTGTATTTGGATTTGAACAATGAAACCATCCGTCCATAGTCGATCTCACTCGCGTCCCTTTGTAACGCTAGCAGCTCAGACTCTTGGGCTGCAAAGTCATTCGGATTGTATACGAGTGGCGCAGATGAAGAGGATGAGGAGGAGGAGGAGGAGGAGGCGGAGGAAGGAGTAGTTTAAGCTATTCAGAGTATTCGACAGAGTAGATGAATGAGACCCTGCGCTGCCTCCTGTTCTACTAAGCCCACTTGCGCCCCTGTTGCTGTAACCACTGCTGGTTGCACCATTGGATGCATTGCTGTACCCGTTAGAACCTGTGTTTCCCCCAACGAATCTTTGGCTCCCATTGATTTGAGGAAGAACAAGATTCCCTGAAGCTCCATAAGAATTAAATCCATTTTCCTGTTGGGTAGATCTCAAGCCAGTTAAACCCGTTTGCGGATCCACCTCCTGGTAGGAATGATGACGTAGATGTCATTTATATATATGTATGTCCTATTCCTCTACTTTCTTCCCTTTTCAAGCCAAAAATCAAAGAAAGCTTGAAAAAATAGCATATCCATAAATGGTCACATGAATACAAAAATACATTAGAATGAATAAAATTTAGTGAGCAGTAACATAATGATAGTGGAACGGCCTGTAGAAAATAATTATATATTATAACCAGAGAGTAAACGTCAGTATTTCATCCTTTTTCGTCCGTTTCTTTTCTCTGGCTATTCACAATGGTAGAGAATTTGTGTGCATTCATGTTTCTCATTTTTCCTTTAAACTTTAAAATATCTCGAAATGACTCCTCTTTTTGTAATTCTTAACCCATTTTGTGTTATTAGAAATTCACTTAATTCGTGAACGGTGTGTTTATAATTTTTATTTACTATCTTAACTTGTATTATAAGTTTTTTTCTAACGAATCTGCGAATATATTTTAATTATAACTCTGTAGATGCAAGTTAATTCATCTCGAAGGCTTGCTTCTTTCAAGTCGGCTCACAGATTAGCCCAGGCTACTCGGGGAGCAACAAATGCGGCAACAAATTGTGGAGCGGCGATCGGAAACGATATCTCTATTGATACGAGTTCACGTCGCTGTTTTTCAAAGGGTGTGGAAGACGTTGCGCATGATTGGGCAGTGTCTTTCCCTGTCGACAACAAGAGAAAGTTCAACAAATCTAACCTTACTTCTCAGAGAAAAGACAAAATAATTCCTAAATTCAACAGGCAGCCTACTCCCGAGGAGGCTGATGAGCTCAAAAAGCTTCGTTTTTCATTGTTGAGGACTCGTAAGCATCAAGAGGTAAAGCATGATCGTTGTTTGTTATTTGCGTGTTTTGGATTGTTTCGCCTCATGGAATTGTAAATTCATGAATTTCATGCGTTGCAAATCGTCATTGTGTGCTATATATATATGCATATGCTAATTAAATATGTGCTAAATGTTCAAACACATTTTATCTGTTATGTTTTTGTTTTGTATGTGTCTTGTATTGTTAATCCTCCGCTTATTCCCTGCCCTCTTTCTCCCCTTCTGCCTCTGTCTCTGCCTCTCTCTGCTTCTGATGATACTCTGTTTCTCAGAACCTCTATTTGATGACTCGTCAGCTATTGATATTGTTCGACCTCCCCCGGAGTTGCAGAAGATGGTTGTGCACACGTTGAACCAGTGCATTGGGCTGAGGAAGAAGTATGGGTTCGCACCCATCCACATGTCGAACGAAAGGAGATTCACTGCCTCTCAATTGGTGAGGGATGACGGAGAGAGGTACCCCTCAGTTGCAGACGCAATGGTGATGCAGACGTACATGGCAGCGCTCGCTTATGAAGCCAAGCACGTCAGTGAGATGATAAAAGAGAGGGACGTTTCGATCGAGGAGAGTCCTGCCGTAGAAGGGATGTTCAATATCCTGGACTTCTTCATATCTGTGATGGACAAGAATGACCGACTCATTCCGACCGCGCCCATGGTCCTCTACTGCTCTCAGATCGTTGCCTACAGTAAGAACAGAGTGGCGGGACAGGCGTTGTTGGTGAGAATGATGAATGCTTCTCTTTACAGACAGTTTATCCACCAAGCAACCCTGGATGAAACGTATGCGAACATCCTCAAGAGCATCTGCACTGACATCGTCGTCACTCCCCAGCACATGCTCATCTTTCTCCTCTTTCTCCACGAACACTGGGCCATCTTCACGACCACGCAGGCTCTGAAATTGGAGACGAAGGTAGTTCCTTCGCTAGGAGGGAGGCAGAGGGTTGTGAGAGAGATCGAAGCGGGTGCAAGGGCGGAGAAGGAAGGCGAGGAAGAAGGTGAGGGTAAGGAAGAAGAGAGGCAGAAAGCGAGAGAGAAGGCGAGGGCGGAGGAGGAAGCGGAGGAGGAGGAAGATGAGACGGTACTCGTATTGAGGAAGACGATGGGAGGCATAGACGCTAGCAAAGTGCGAGCTCCCCCTACTCCTCCCATCACCCTCAAGCTCATGGACGCACTGGCAGAGCTCAGAGACAACTACGAAAAGGAGGGAACGAAGGCACTTGTCGGGGAGGAAGGGGCGAAGGAGATGGCAGGTGCTGAGTCTGTGGAGAAGAGAGAAGATGAGATCGACGATGATCTTGACTTGGACTTTGACTTGTTCACCTCCAACGTTGAGCAGTGGCCCTCGATTCTCGTGGGATCTTCCCAGACGCATCTTGAATCTCCCTGGTTCACCAACTCCAATCCTCTCACCCTCAAGACCCCTCCCCCCATCGTAGCGTCTATCGTTGAGTCGGCAAAGAACGCAAAGTCCACTACCCTACTCGTCCAGCACACATCTTCCGTCCTCGCCCTTCTCCCTCCCTCCTTCCTCAAGATCGCCCTCGTCTCTGTCGTTCAGAAAAACCCCGCTAAAATCATGGCTGAACTCCTGTCCGAAGTGAAGGAGGACGCATGCTCTGCCTATTTGTCTGAGAGAGGAGCACAGTATTTCATCAAAGGACTGGAGGAGGAGGAGGTGGAGCAAGTGAAGGAGGTAGGAGGAGGGTTCCTGAACGTTGTTGACGAAGTGAAGGAGAAAGCAGAGAAACTGAAGCTAGAGAAAATGGTTGAAAAGGGAAGGAGGAAAGGGACGCTCAAGAAAGGCGAAGACACAGGGAAGAAAGCGGAGGAAAATGTTGAAAGGGAAGTGGGAGAGGAAACAGATGCGGAGGCAGAGGGAGAAGAGGGAGAGAAGAAGGAGTCTGCTTGGCTGCAAGTGGAGAAGAATGAAATTGGAATGTTTTCGGAGTCCTTGATCGATCCCTCTCCTTCCTCTCAGCCCTCTCCTTCGCATTTCTCCCACGATCCTCCCCAGTCTGTGTCTTCCTTTCCTTCTTCTTCCTCTGACCTCAACTCCTCTCTCACCACCGCACACCCTATTCCTCCTTCCCCGGAATCCTCCTCTCCTCTTCCTTCCGACCCATCCACCTCACCCTCTCCCACCTCCTTCTCCTCCCGCATATCTTCATTCTCTGCATCAGATATTTTCAGTTCTCTTTTCAAGAAGACGAGGACGAACAGATCTTTTTTCCAGTGCAATGTAGCGCTCCATCCCTTCTACTTGTCTCTTTATGCTAGCAAAAGCACTTCTCTCCTCGCCTCTTCCGCTTCCACTCCCACGTCCTCCTCATCCACTCTACCTTCCCTCCTTCCCTCTTCTTCCTCCAGACCTTTCTCCTCCTACTCTAACAAGTACAAGGGAGACAGAGGAGAGGGAGGGATGCGAGCGGAGGGAGGGCAGGAGGAACGGGGGAAAAGGAGATGGAAGGGGAAATTCGAAGAAGAGATGACAGAGGAGGGAGATCGGATGGGAGAGACAGAGAGAGGGAAACAAAATGGGGAGGGGAGAGAGAGGAGGGGGATCGAGAATGGGACTGGGGGGGACGTATAGGAGGAGAGGAGAAGTGTTAGATGAGGGTGAATTAGGTGACTTTTCGTTCGATGGTGACTTCAAGCTAGTAGACATAGGGGAAGGATCTATGGGGGAGCAGGAGAACGAGTGGAGCAGGAGGGTGGGGGGAGAAGGCGAAGGAGTGGGAGTCGCCGGAGGAGAAGGGAACGAGAGGCAGAGATGAAAGAGGGCTGGTGAGGGGAGAGGTAATGAAGGATGTCGACGGGTGGGAAGGGAAGGAGGGGAAGGGAAGGAAGGAAGAAAGAAAGCGTGAGCTTGGATATGCCTGAGGAGTGGAGAGAGGATGCAGACAAAGAGAGGAAGAGGGGCTTCGTTTGTTGACAGGTTAAAGGAGAATGGAGGGTGGGGAGAGGCGGAGGGAGAGGGAGACAGCATCGGACTGAAGGAGAGGAAGGAGAGGAAGGCTAGGAAGGAAGCCAAGAAGAGCGCTAGAAAGCGCATTCAGCTTTACGTTTGAAGACAAACTAAGGAGCATTGAAGAGGGAGAAAAAGAACAGAATAACGGAAATGTAGCAGTGGCTGATCCTGATGCGCGCGAACACCTAGATATTTATGGGGAGAAACTGAAAGACGTCACCGGAATACCGAGAAAGAGGGGGAGTGGAGAGAGCGCAGTACTCTGAAGAGGGAGAAACGGAAAATGAGGCGAGAAAGAGAAGCGGAAGGAGAAGAGGAAGAAGGGGGAGTGGAAGGGGAGGAGGAAAGGGAGAAGATTAAAGGTAAGTACATGTTGGGTGGCTTCGATCTATCGGAGGTCATGACCGAAGAGGAGATTCACTTAAACCCCAAGGCGAGGTACAATATTCTCAAGGACAGACTCCGCCAGAAGGCAGTCGAAATGTATGGGTCTCCCGAGCTCACCAACAAGAAAAGGGCGGAGATCAAGAGGAGGATGCTGGAGGAAGCGAGGGAGGAAAAGAGGCTGAGGCAGATAGAAATCATCCAGAGGGCGAAGGAGAAAGCAGAGAAGAGGAGAAGGAAGAGGAGGCTGATTGTGCAGCAAATGGAGGAGCAAAGAGAGAAACAAAGACACAGGCAATACGACGACTCGTTTTGGAATCCGTCCACCCTCCGCTCCCACGTCCAGTCGAATATATCGAGGCTCAACAAGGACTACTCGGACGCCGCAGATGCCGCCCACGTCGCCCTACATTGGCTCCATATCGTTGAGAAGAACATCGAGGCAACCTCTGATGATATTCAGTTCTTGGAAAAAAGAATGAGCCACCTGGAGTCTATTGCAAAGGAAGAGAGGCAGGCGAGGAACGAAGAGAAGGAGAGGCGTTCTGCCCACAGCTTCAAGTTCGGGTGGGACGAGAAGAGGGAGAGGCAGAGGACGGGGGAGGACGAGCTGGAGACTGAGACCCTATTCGAGTCGATGGTGGAGGATGCTAGAGTGTCCCTCGAGAAGAGGAAGCAGGTGCGGTCAGACGTATGGAAGATGGCGATCAACATTTGTTCTTCCTTTACCGAGCAAGCTTCTTCCTTCAACTCCTTCATCTCCGCCGATGTGCCTGCGAGGTCCTCCCTCGCTCCCACCGCTACAATGAGGATGCAGCCCAGGGCCACCTTCCTCCAAGTGCTGGCATTTGTGGGCGAGCAGAAAGA
The DNA here is from genome assembly GCA_035043665.1 of Drosophila quasianomalipes. Lineage (NCBI taxonomy): Eukaryota > Metazoa > Arthropoda > Insecta > Diptera > Drosophilidae > Drosophila > Drosophila quasianomalipes. Next base: position 65,456 of record JAWNMU010000182.1, read on the forward strand.
GAAGGGAAAAGAGCCTTTGGACATAGAAGTCGACGAGGCAAAGGACAGGGGAAGGATCATTGAGCTCATCGAGGAGGAAGTTACAAAGGCTTCCTCCAAAGCTTCCAATGATAAAAACAAAAGAAGAAGGTTCAAGAGGCTGTCGTTATCGAAGAGGACGGGAACGAACTTCTTTCCTCCCCTCCTTCCTCACCTTCCTCTGTTTCATCTGTTTCCCCTGTTTCTCTCTCAAAGACTCTTCCCTCTGTGTCCTCCATTATCTCCTCCAATGACCTCCGCCTAAAACGCCGCATTGCCCTAGACAGAGCACTCAGTGACTCCGACTCGTTCCTAGCGTTCCTTCGCAAACGATCTCCTGTCCTCTTTGGGCTCATTAACCTCTACCACAAGCGTTGTCTGTCCCTCCAAAAGACCTGTTCCGCCTTCGCCGTTGTCGCTGCTACGAAGTACCACCTCGCCTACCTCCAGCACTCCGACGCTACTCGTACCGCTCCCCCGCCATCTCCCTCTCAGCCAACAACATTGTTCAGGCTGCGCTTGAGCCCTGTCTGCCCAAGGCCTCCTCTCGTCTTGTGAGTCTCACTCCCTTCGAGAACATAGAGCAAACGCTCGTGATCTCTCCTCCCTCTCTCGTCGCCCCCTGCCTTTCCCTTCGTCCAGACGAATCCATCATGAGCCTCGTGGGAAGGGGAGGGGCCAGCAAGCTCCCCTTCGGACCCTTGAAGCGCAACCATCCAGACTCGAAGGTGGTATTGGACATTGGGTTCGGAGAGGGTAAGTCCACAAGACACCTCTCCAAATCTCTGGGGAAGAAGGGGCTGGTCGTGGGATGCGACTACGTGAACTCGAACGTGTCTGACTTGTTGATATGGGCGCTAGACAACCAGGTCAAGAACCTCTACGCTGCGTGTGTGGATGCCAAGACCCTTGTGATGTCCCTTGACCCCGCCACTGTTGACGTTGTCTACCTCGCCTTCCCCACCCCTCCTCCTTCACATAGACTTATCCAGACGGCCGCTTCCACCTCCCTTTTCACCCCCACCTTCATCAAACATTCTCTTGAGAAGGTGGAGTATGAGAAAAAGAAGGCTGCGAAGGTGGAGGAGGGAAGGACGAAGGCGGAGGATGCCTTCCTCTTCAATGACGACGAAGAAGAGAAGGAAAGACTCGAAAACATCAACGCCAACGCAGCCTGGAATGCCTTCCTTGTCAGGAGCAACGAACACCTCTCCAGCAACTCACTCGTCTCTGAGGCATTTGTGCTTGCGTGTGCTAGAGCTCTGAAGCCTGGAGGATATGTCTCGATCTCCTCGGATGATACAAGAGTATGGGAGTTCCTGGATCTCTTCTTCCCCAACCACAGCATCAACCCTTCCATTGCCATAAACAACAAGGTCACTAAGCTCAGGGAGAAGGCCGGAAAGAGCTTCCCCTTTACCAAGAGCGACGCCCCACTCTTCTCGCACTACTTCACTGTCAAGGAGACCAAGGAGAAGGACGCAGACTTGGGAGAGGACGAGACCAAGTATGAAGAGAAGGCACTCCCCCTCCACGCCATGGAGGACATGAGAAACAAACCCATGTCTCTGAATGTGAGGTCGGACACCAAAGTCAGGCACTTCAGGCTCATCAGGACCAATGAGAAGTGGTTCTAAGCTTTGTTCTTTTGGGACTGCTCTCTTTTTCTTTTACTCCTGAGAGGTGTCATTTTGAATCTCCGTGATCTTTATTTATATAAGTATCTATTTATTTATTCGATATGTCAATGTTATTTTCTCTTGGTATAGTTAGCAAAGTTACTATTGTACGTCTGTCTTTATTCATATTTTCATTACTGTTATAATAACAGTGTTCTATGTGTTAAATCCATCGATTGAGTCAAATCCATTGGTTGTATGTTTTCAGCAATACAATCATCAGCTAAACTATGTTTTGTTTTCTTGTTTGCTTGTATCATTCAATAAAAAAAAACAGTATTTTGATGACAGGGAGTGTCCTTTTTTCTCCATAATGTGTAGCATGCAAAGTTATCCATTAGTTCAAGACTTTCTTAGGAAAGGTACGGCACTGTACATAATGCACTCACTAGTATATAGGAAAACGTAATGCAAGCAATACAACAAGTGTTGGCGATGTTTTTTATATGAATCAGGGGTATTATGGCGTATTTGTAGTGCCTGGACGCAGGGCTTAAAGCAAAGAAAAGAGTGAGTTGGTTGGTAGTCCAGAAACTATTTGGAGGGTACCATGCAAATTTTCGTATTATATGGGATATTTGAGAGTAGAATGAAGTATATTTTATACGAATACACAAAAACTCCAAGTGTTTTTGTATCTATCTGCATAGTTTCATAGCTGTTTATCGAGTATATCCCAATCTTCTCTTTAAAAAAATTTAAAAATGACCTGTAAAAATCACTCCAGATTTTTTCGGGAAGTAAGCGGAATATACAAGACTCGCAAGAACTCGTAAACGAAGCATTAAAATATGTGCTGCATTTTGCATGGATATTTCTTTGAATGGCTTAGTTGAATTCAGTAGTATAAATTGTTTGTTTTCTTATAATCTGTGGCGTCCTCAGCACCTTCTCCTCTTGGTGGAGAAAGTAAGCTCGTTGAAAATGTCCAACGTTTCGTAACATTTGTTTTTAATTAACTTGAAGTTACGGCATAGTACATGCATATCGCAAAGTGTCTCTGCTGTGCGTGTTTCATGAATGAATGTATATTTTAATGTTCGGAATAGTTGTCTGTGAAGTGCCTCGCTCAACAAATGCAATATATAAATAACCTGAATGTGTTTGGTTGTATGTGTGTATGCGTGTTTGTTTGAAGAAACTGAGAAAGTAGAATGTTTTCAGTTTGGAGTAGGCTTTCTCAAAGCCAGAGAGCATCTCGGGTGCTGCTCCCTTCTTGTTCGAGAGCGTTGAACAGGAGTGGAATGCTAACATCCTTCTCTCATCAGACTATAAGTAGAGTAATGCCCAACACCAACATAGCAGGCACCATTGCGATCAATGGGATGATGGGATTAAGCCACTTTAGCACAATGCGTCCATTGACGGGAGGAGAGGAAGAACTTGAAGATGAAGAACATGAAGGGCCATGTGTATATTCCCTCGTATGTGTCTGCGAAGGACCTCTCTGTTCGTCTTCACATCACAATGATGCAGCTCCACAAGGTGGGGTCTAACTTCTTCCCTGGTGGCCCCGTGCGACAGAGAGGCAGCTGAGGACAGATGGATTTAGCAAATTGTCTACGTTGGTATTGAGGTTCGACGAGAGCAGAGCAATTGCCAGTATCATGGGTTTAAAGGCGGTGTATGAAAAGATGGACTACGTTTCAGTTCAAAAGAGGTACAATGAGGTAGAGTACGCTAAGAAGAACAAGGGGAAGAAGCTGGCTAGGGAGTGGACCCCCCAAGGTTGATCTCAAGTACAAAGCAAAGCAGCCTGTAGTGTGTATTCTAGGACATATCGATCACGGAAAGACGACTCTCCTCGACACCCTCAGAGGAGGAGCGGTCGCTAAGGGAGAGGATGCGAGGATCACGCAGGATATCTACTCATTCCAGGTGAAGATGAGGGACGAGCACGTGGATGCGTGGGGAAATTCTTCCTCCGCTCTCCTGAAGAGGATGGACGAAACAAATAAACTCTTCAAGGATATCAGGGCGAGACCTCTCGCGTACGCGGAAGAAGTGAGAGCGAAGGTGAAGGCACACCCTCTCATTGATTCTTCTATCGTTGGAGAGGATGCGTATCGTACCTTCACATTCCTGGACACCCCCGGACACGCTAACTTTTTTGACATGAGAGAAAACGGAGTGATTTCGAGCGACGTAGCTCTCCTTGTAATCTCAGCGGAGGAAGGGATCTGCCAGCAAACAGAAGAGAGCATCGAATACATCAAGTCATTCAACTGCCCAGCCATCGTCATCATCACCAAGTGCGACCTTCCCTGCGCTACTAAGGAGAGGGTTGCCGAGATCATTTCGGAGGTCAGAAGAGGGGAATTAACTCAATCCCCTACACTCACGTCGATGCTTATCTCAATTTGAACGTTACTAGCCCCTTCACTGTTTCCCTGCTGTCAAGATCGCAGGAGGAGGAAGAAGAAGGTGGCGAAGAAGAAGAGGGGGTAAGAGGAAGGGGGAGGACGAGGAGAGGAAGGAGAACAGGAGTAAGGAGGGAGGCAGAGAAAGAGGAACAGGAGGAACAGGAGATCGACACGAGCATGTCATACGTTGACAGGTTCAAGGGTTTTATCCTGTACTCACGGAGAGATAGAGACAACGCACTTGATATCATCGACTCGGGTGGACAGTCCTACCCTGCTATCTGCATATCAGCTACGGAGGGAAAAACCTTAGTAAGCACGCATACATACATACAACTGTGTACATATATATACTCCTGCAGATACTCTTATACCACCCCCGTAGCTCATCTCCTCGTATCTATCTTTCCTTCTCGCATGTGCATGTCTACCTATGGTTCTTCGTGTGTCTCGTGTTATACGCAAATATCCCATCTCGAAGATGCATATCTGTCTTTCTGAGCAGACTCATTCATTTATGTTTCGCTCTGTTCGTGTCTACCATCCCCCACTCTGTCGCATATATTCTGAAATGTCTCCTTTTAACTCAATTTCCCCTTTTCTGATATCCTCTGTTACACGGAAACATCTCTTCTTTCCCTTTTCCCTCCCTCCCCTCCCTTCCCTATCCGTTTCCCTCCCATCTCCTCCCCCAACTCCCTCTTCACAGGTGACCTCCTCAAGACCCTGCTGAATGTGACAGTGGTATGCAAACCTTACTATGCCTCCAACGTAGCTCCCCATGGGATCGTGATCGAGTCCTACACCGAAAATGTAAGTATATGATGTCTGTCTCTACGTACAGAGCATGTGCGTGTGTGGTTATGGATGCGTCTGTGTCTATGGATGTGTATGAGTATGAGTTTGTACCTCTGTGCATCAGCCCAATCTAACAATATCATATATTGTCTCATTGTGTACATGTTGGTGTGGATGTGTATTGATGAATGCATGTGTGTCTATTCGCGCAGGGAGGAAGAGGAAAGGTCGTGCGTGCGATCCTGGACAACGGAGAGATGAAGAGGGGAGAGAACCTCATCACTGGAATCTACTCTGGTACAGTGAAGGACATAAGGAGTACGGAGGTGCGACCCCACAGTGTCTTATAGGCTGGAGGGGTCTGGTGCTGAGTCCTCCAGCTACGTCGGAGTGCAGGAGGCGGTGATACCAGTAAAGGGGGAGAAGAGAGCAGTAGACGCAGGAGGAGAGAGGGTGATTAGGTTTAACAATGCGGGTTCGTTCAGTGTCAAGGGACAGAAGCTGGATGTTGCTCGTCCCGAGTACCGATCGAGATCCTTGGAATGGTAGGGCTTCCTTTACTGGGGACGATGTAATCTCTACTGAGGACAAGGAACTCTCCCTCGCTCTGTCAGATGTTAGACGACTCGAAGTAGAGTACCCCAGCAACCCAGGTTCAAACTAACGGGAACCGAACCTACCCAAGCGAAGGAGGAAGAGTGGAAGAGTGGAGCAGGGAGGTGGAGGGTGGCATGGAGAAGAAGAAGAAGAAAGTCACCGACATGGATACAGGAAACTCATGGAGAAGAGCGCGGGAGGAAAGATAGAAGGGAGGGGGCAAAGTAAAAGCTGCGGAGACGAGACAGCCTGGAAGGAGGTTCTTGGAAGCTGTGGAGAAGCAGGATGAGCTCAAAAACAAGATTCAGGTGTTGTCGTCAAAGCCCTCCAGAATGCTCTCGAAGGAGAAACAAGTTGGCCTGCGGCGCTGCTGAGACTGTACGATGAGCAAGAGGCGACGGTGAGCAGAGCAAAGCGAGCTGGATGATCAAGAAGCAGCTACTGTTGCCAGGAACAGTAAACCCGCGGACGCTGCTATCAGAATCAGTAAGGCCATGAAGTCAGTCGCGCACGACTCCTCTTCCTCTTCATCTTCCTCATCCTCCTCGTCTTCCTCTGTCTCTTCCTCTCCACATGCTACCACTGAGATGGATGAGCTGGACGATCTTCTAGATGACTTTGAGGGCATCAGGAACGAGAAGGTGTCGATTGTAAGAGATATCGACACAGATGACGATGTCACTGAAGCACAAGCTATGGAGGCAAGCAAGATATTCATGGATGGTGGAGCCGACCTAGATGTGGCGGAACAGGTTGAGAAAGGAAGCGAGGAGGAGTGGTGGTCGAGCGGAGACGATGTTGATGGAAGTGAAAGAGAAGGGGAAAGTGAGGCCGAGGTGGAGGCGGAGGAGGAAGAAAAGGAGGAGCTATATGTGTTCTCGAAGGAAGAAGAGGAGCTGATGGGAAGGTACGTAGAGGTACTGAAGCTAGAGGAGAAGACAATCGAAAAGCTAGAACAGGACATGGAGGATGGAAGAGTTACTGAGGAGAAGGCGAAAGAGAGGGTGGGACAAATCGTGAGGGTGAAGGTGGATTTGGAAAATAGGTATCAACGACTCTTTGGAAGAAACATCTACGACGATGCTGTCGAGGTGGGAAGGAGGATAGCAGAGGAGGACGAGGACCGCGAAAGCGCTGAGGAGTACGATGACGGGGATGAAGGGGAAGAGGAGGAGTACGATGAAGAAGAAGAGTATGATGAAGCAGAGTACGAGGAAGAGGAGGAGGTGGAAAGCTTGAAGAAGAAGGAAAGCAAGGGTGCAAGTGGAGAAGTGGAGGTGGACTATGTGGTGAACAGAACAATGCACGACAAAAGGGAGAGGAGTGAGCAGAAGAAGCACGAGCAATTCAACACAAAGCAGACTATTGTGCCCTCCTCTTCCGGAATGAAGATCCTCAACGCGCAGTACTACAGACAGCTGATAGCGAGTGCGGATGCCTCGTTCTCTTCCAAGAAACAAGATCTGAAGAATGGTCTCAAGAGGAGGAAGCTGTACGAGTCGGACGTGGACTTCGTTGAGTTAGAGGGAGTGCCTGTCGTTGTGAAGACAGGAAGCGTAGGAGGAATGCAGATGGTCAAGAACAGTATCGACAACTACAACAGCCTGTACCCCTCAATGCCTGTGAACTTGATAGAGTGTGTTCCTGGATCCCTCAACAACCACGATATTCTTACAGCAAAGACTTTTCCTGGATGCAGAGTCTTCATGTACAGGTCACACGCAGTCCCTGCATCGCTCAAGAAAATCTGCAGGCAATCAGACATTGAAATTATCGAGACAGAAGTGTTCGATGAGCTTTTCAAACTCATGGTGGGACACAAGAGATATGCAGAATTCTTCAGTGGAAACAGCGACGTTAACCAGTACTCTCCTGGAGAACTCTTCGTCGGAGGAGTGTCTCCTGTTGCTGTCATGAGTTCCAGTAAGAATGAAATGAACTTCTCTAAGGACAAGAAGTTATCTCCCAAGCAGATCGGAAGCATTCAAGAAATCAAGAAGGATAGAGAGGAACTTGATCTCGATGGAGGCCTTCTTCCCAGAAGAATCAGAGAGAGAATGGGAAAGAAGTAAAGATATAGAGAGCATGAATGTGGCGTTGTCATGTTCAAGAAGAATTACACGTAGCTGTGAATTATAGCTAGTGTGTGGGGAATTATTTATTCGTTGTGTTTTCAATTGTTCGTTGGCACGTAGAGAAATGGGGCGATTTGCAGTCAAATCATTTGTGCTCAGTTGAGTTATAGTTGAGTTATATGCAAGAACATTTTAGAATATATACACAATAAACTGAGTACATGTTTTGAATGACATAACTACTCTTAAAGTAACTGTATGTTCAGTAAATCTTCGTGTGGGTAGAGGAGAAAGATTGATAAATGTTGAATGCTAACTTTCTCTTAGCGCATCATCAAGGAAGCTGAATACTCTGAATCAATATAAATGTAAAGGAATATACAGACAGATTAAACTATTTAATGTGTTGGAATACTCAATTATAGACAAATACAACGTTAATTTTATTGTTTACATGTTCATGCTCTTTGTGAATATATCCGTTGGTGATTTTCAAAATGAGAATTGAGCTTTTCCTTTCGCGCCAGAGTAGAAGAAAGAATGCAAAAACAAAGGATAATCATGTCTGAAGTAAACCAATGGTACCCTACTGTGTCGTCAGTTGTGTCTACTGAGTATAAGAATGATGCACAGCGTGTCCTCCTGTCGAGTATAAACAAGAATCAGAAAAGCATTGTTTTGCTGAATGAATTGCAGCACTCTGCTTCTGGAGTCTTGCCTGTTGCGAACGGAACTATAGTTAAGTTCCGTTGCATGATCCAGGATTCTTTTGGGGTGGAATTCATTGCGCCCGGAGCAGAGTGTGAAGAAGGGGAGTCTCCTGCAATGAGCACAAGAGAAGTATATTGCTGTGTGTGCATCCCAGGAGAGACGGAGTGGTCTAAGAGAGAGAGAAGCGAACAACACGCGCTGCAGAATCCCTCCTCTGCCGAAGACATGCAGGAGTCACACGTTGACCGCACGGACTCTACTGTTCCTGAAGACATGGAGATTGAACTGAGTGATGATGAAGAGGAAGATGAGGTTGCGGAGGAAGAGGTAGGATCAAAGAGAAAGAGGAAGGGAGGGGAAAAGAAGGGGAAGGTCGTAAACGCCATTGGAAGTAAGGAATTTGCTCGTACTTTGACCTGTTTGTTGAATGTGTACGCGGATGAGAGTGATGGAGAGGAGATGGAGGACGATGACAGATGCAGTGAATTCAGAATTGGAGACGCCATCGAGGTGGTGGCAGTGTACTACTCTCCCTCCGCTCCCTCTTCCTCCTCCCCTGTCTCCTCTGCTTCTATATCCCCCTCTTTACCCCTTCACTCGTCCTCTGTACTGAGTGAAATGGACAACTACATCGAAAATGATCTCTCTTCAGTCCCTCGTCTTCATGTACTTGAATTTAGACATATCAGTTCGCCCCACCACTTGAGCAGTGAGAAGAGAGCTACGAGTGCATGCCCTGGTATGTTGGGTGCGCTCTCTTCCTCCCTTCACAGTGAATTGTTGCGTCCCCTTCCCCCTCCCTCGTGTCCAAGTTCAATAGCTTTGGATTGTTGAATAGAGCAGATGTTCCAGAGGACCCTCTGGAAGTATTATCTCTCGTAAAAGCGTCGACTGAGAAAGCAGAGGGGGAGAGCTCTATCGCCCAGGGAGCAGGGGAAAGTACAAAGGGTGGGGTGGGGCAGGGACCAAGGGTGGTGGATGCCTTGCGTGCATTGTTGGTGAGGGAATTCTCTTGTCTCCTCGGAGGGGACGGGGGGGCAGGGGAAACACTCCTACTTCACCTTGTTAGTAGAGCCAACAACCCCAGTGTAAAGGTGCATGCACACCACCAGAAGTTTGACGGGGCACTCAGCCTCTCTCTCACGCATGCGGGGGTCTTCGCCGACCTCGATAAGGAGGGTAAGGGTGATCAGGAAAAGGAGGGAGAGGAAGAAAAGACCTCAAAACAGAGGGAGGAAGAAACTGATGCTGCCCATGACAAGGCCACCGACACTCTCTTCTCCATCCTCGTGTCCGCATTCTCGTCCATCCTCCCCCTCGTTGCTTCCTCCAAAATATCTTCTTCCTCTCTTCACTCCAGCCAGTGGGGACCCAGAAAAGACTACGATAAAAATCGTATCCCCAGATCTTTTCTTCAAGTCAGTAGAGGAACCTCATTCGTGCTAGAGGAAATGGGGTGGAAGGAAGGGAAGCTGGAGAGTGCTGCTTTGACTAACATCCATGTTCTCCAGAGACTCATCACTCAGCAAGTACTCGAATATCAACTTGAATACTCGGCACCACTTGAAATGCCCGTGGACTCTTCAGTTCTCTTGGTTTCCCCCGCTAAGCCCCTTCTGAAGACGAATGTTTCGATTAAATTGAGACCTAACCTGGATCTCAAGGCCACCAAGCAGGCGTGGAGGTTCTCTCCTCTGACCTACTCTATCCCCTCAGTGGCTTCCTCATCCTCCTCCTCCTCCTCTGTCCCCTCCACTGCAGAGCGCAACGCTGATTTTGAAATGTCATCTATTTGTCAGTTACTGGATGAAGCAGTGGAATACGGAGTGATCCCCTCCTCTGCTCCATGTCCCTCTCCTCCCTCTCCATCACCCCTCCCCTCGCGTTCCCTTCCTCTCCCACCATCTACCTCATCGTCTCTTCTTGAACTCTGGCGCAGATACCTCTCTATTTGCAAGTACTCCTCCACCTCCTTTACTGATTCAGCAGGAGACTACGCGAGTAAGGTGTTCATGCTCAAGCTGAAGGAGGATAGAGTGATGTACAACGAGAAGTACATGCACTCCGTCATGGACTTCGCCAAGCTAAGTGCTCTTTCTTTCTTCAGAACAGAGGTGAGCGAAGAGGACGTAAGGCATTCGGTCGCTGTGCTCGACTCCATCTATCAACGTTCTTAGGTCTGTCAACACCTCCAGGCCTCCATCACTGTGTATTCTTTTTGCAGTGCGTTGACGTCTCTCTCTGCCTGAATCTTTGAGTCACTCTGAGGTATGGCTGATCATATGAATGTATATGTTCGCAATGGCGGATAGCGCTGTGCGTATGGGAAGGAGAGGGAATCGGGAAGGGCGGGTGAGTGTGGTGGAAGTATTTATTTGTATGCGTACTATGCATAGATAGCTTCAGTTTATATTTTGAATATGTGTTTCTTTCCAAGTGTAGGTATGTGCACACACACTTTCTGCAACCTTGTTTTTTGTGTTTGTATTTTTGTTTTCGTGAAAAGTCATAGCAATATACTAGTAAACAACTCTTTCATCTACAAAAGTGATTGGTTTCTGCTTTTGCTTCTCGTTCTCTACGCTTCTCTTGTGAATGGGTGTGATGTCAGTAAATGGTATGCTTGTACAGTTTGTCGATGTGTAGTGTGATGGTACTCACACATTCTCAGATGAAAGATTCTAGTTCTGTAATTGTTGTGGGTTTCTGAGATGAGACATCCTCATGTTCACAACACCATTGACACCCATACACATCAAAGTGTTCGTAACATTCACTTCAAAGGGCTCTTCTATATTTTGATATGCAAGGGCCTTGTTTTATCTAACATTAGTTCATGTACGAAGAAACTCTTTCTGATGCATGTTTTTATCTTATAAAGTATATTCAGAAATTTTGCTATTCATATACTATATGTTTCATAAGGAAGATAGCGCAAAATTACGTTAAAACTCGTCAAAAAGTCAATGATCCATATTTATCATATGCTTTATTTTAAAAATTTATACTATAAAACATATTAGTATTCAGTAAAGTATAGTTATTTCCATTAATATTTTCATGGTCTCGAGGAAACAATCATATTTCACAAAATCAAAAAATTTTAACGGCAGACACATCTTTACAAGAAAACAGTCCAAAAACATAAAACATCAAATTATTTCCGAAAAAAACTAAGTCAATTTAAGCATTATGTCATATCAACCCTAAATAACAACAGGATTTTCTAGTGAACTAACTCACTCTTAAAATTAATTAATAAAAAAAATGAACTCCCGATGTGGGGCTCGAACCCACGACCACGCGCTTAAAAGGCGCGCGCTCTACCGACTGAGCCAACCGGGACTCTTGCATCATTCGAAATATCTTATGTATTTGAATATCATTAATGTTTTTTAATCATGGATCTATGAACTCATTCAGTTGTTGAGTTAAGTATATCTTTATAATGAAACTTCAGATAGATAGATCACAGTCTTCTGATGAGAGAACCTATCTTTCGCATATTAATGTGTTTGTATGATGTTTTGACTGTGGAATAATGTACGGTGATTGTTCATCATTTGAACGTGAGCGTTACAATCTCGTGGGAATAATCGTAAAATGTACTCTATCGGCAAAATTTTTTCAGTGCATATTTACATCTAGGATCACGTACATAAAGTTATTGTCAAACACGATATTCTGTTCTTTATCAGTCTTTAGCATGCATGCACGTGTATATATTTCATCACTATATATATAACTTTTCTTTATAAAATGATGAGACCCATCAGGACTCATAAAATGCATTTATAATTATGCAATGATGCAATGAGGAATTCTAGTATATTGAATTACCACTGTGCATTGTTCAAAATCTATTTTCATATTTCTTGATTCTAATTTTAAATTGCAAGGCAACACGCATTTCATTTCATAGATATTTTTCTACTTGACTCAGCATTCGATCACAATATCGTTGGTTTATTCAACATATACATCTATATTTTGGTTCAAAAGCTACTCATTTCATTCAATGTATTCATGTCAATTTTCATGGACTTATGTACGTTATTTTATCATATAACTACAATACGAATAAATATATATAAAAAACGTCAGAAATGCCTATACAAAAAATCTACATTTCTTTGCTGAAATTGTGAGAACGACTAATATTGTTTTTGCTAAAAAGGGATTTTGTATTTTGATGAACATTATATTTTCTAGGTAGGAATAAAAACTGGACATGCTATATGAACTTGAAATATTCTCTTGCAGTTTTTCCCCCCGTCAATGTGTACATGCTTTGTATTTAGATATATAGCTAATTATAGCTAATTATTCTAAGTATTCTGTATAAAGAGTAGATGAATTGACCACACAGATTACTATATCTTTTGAAGACTTTAACGTAATACTCGATAACCAGTTATCTATACTCAAACCGACATATCCTTTAATAGTATCATCAAATAAATGAATTTCTCGACTCGTCTACAAAGGGAATACAAAACACATCAGATTTTGCAAAAAATAGTCAGATTATTCACGAATACAGCTGCCATACATTTCTTTAATAGCTACTCTCTACAACGCTATGTCTAACACACTAGGTTATACTTCCGTTTATTCTTGTTCCGAGGGTGTGAGGCTTGCTTTTTCGAAATAAAGAGACTAATTAAAATCAGGAAAATATAGAGCGAACGCCCTAGCACATATACTCCACAGTGAAGCCACCCTATCTACCGACTTACCTATTCATTATTCACTGCTTCATCCATTTTACATATTCTAAAATTGCTGCAAGAGTTCAGATATTTTATGCTTCTCGAAGGTGTGTCGTTGCATGCCGACACAGTATCATCATCTCATTGGTTTCCCAGAGAGCTGACTAAGCGTGTTACACTCTATCGTTTTTTTTTTACAGTTATAAGACTCCCTTAACATGCAAGTTTCATATTTTAAAACAGCTCTAAGTTGTGTCTTCCACACACATACACGTATTTCTTCTTATCATTCACATTCACATGCCTGACGAACGAATTATGAAAAATTTGCATGTGGCTCGCATGCTGTTTCCATGCTAAATGAGACTATTTCACCGAATCATTACCGAAGATGTTTCTAAATTCACACACATTATTCCATGATCTATGTGTACCTGGGTTTTTCTTGTCTCTACGCGTTTAGTTAAGTAAGCGGCATTCAACAATTTTTGGTTGCTTTGTTGCGTTGCTTGCTGCTTGAGGGACAAGCATTCTACAGAGTTCCCACCCACGTCATCTATTTTCATAAACTTAAAATTCCAGTTTATAAAATTTGTTAGTAACATTTTGCTCATAGATGCGCCCTTCCTAACTTGATTCATCTCTTATGCAACTACTGCTCACTCATGCTCGTCTGCACGCACAGAATGCTGTATTTATGGGTAGCACTAGCTACCCTATCATTTGCATGCTTAGCGAACACAATAGCAAGCGTTGTTGATTCGCCACCTTTTGAATACACCATTGTGGTCGATGGAACTGCGAACAATATTCTCTTCACGTACTTGCCCTTAACATCGTGGCCTCCTTCTCTCTCTAAAGGAGATTTCCTCTTCCTCAATATTTCCTCCCTGGGTTCATTCGGTCAACTGCCTTCATGTACGATCGAGAACATCAAATCGTTGGATGCCTTTGAGATCTTGAACCACACACTGTCGAACAACAACGAGGTGCTCGCTTTCCCCATTCCCATGCGTCCTGCGACCAAAAATGATCGGTATTCAATCTTTTGTGACAACTACATTTCTTCTCTGGGGAATGCAAGTGCAATTACAGTCCAAAATACTCTGGGCTCTCAATCGCTGTCGTACAGGGGAGAGGTGGACGTAGCGACATCTTCGACCGGGGGGCCTTACCCTCCTACAATCACACCACCGCGACTGCGATAGTTTACAATCCTTTCCCTTCCCTCCCCCTCGACGCCATCATAGGGACAGTAAGTACAGCTCTCGGGGATGTGGTGACGAGACAGTGGATCTACTCAATTGAATTCCCTCTGCCTTTCGACATGGATTCGTCTGGAGTGATCACGTTCACCCCTAACCCCCTCTGCTACGGGTTTAATATTCCAGCCTCTCAGTGCTACTGGACTAGTAACTCTGAGCCAGCAGGATCCCCTCGACCACGGTGTACACGCTGCCGATGTCTTCGAGTATGAGTAGTGGCGCGACAATCTCTCTGACGTGTAGGATGAAGCCTTACCCTGCTGAGATTGATAGGTCGATTGAATTGAAAAACAAATACCTCAGCGTCAATATCAAACCCAACAGCTCTGCGCTCTCTGTGATGTACTATATCCCACATGTGCAGTCTTCGCTGATTCCGATGAAGAGCTACATTAATGCGTCGATGTCGCTGACAAACCCTTACGCTGGTTCTCTCTCAGGGTTCTCCCTCTCGATCTTTGCCTCCAAGTACATCTATGATATCTCCCCATCCAACGCCATCCCCCACATCGTCAACACCGGAGTGGGAGAGGACGGCACTCTGCTGCCCCAGGGTACACTCGATCCTTTCTTTGTCGTCACTTACTACGAGAACATCCCAGCAGCATGGGGTCTCCAGAAGCCCTACAAGACTTACGTCAAGAAGACTGGTCTAACACACCAGAGTTGGATCGAAAATACAGCTGAGTCCAGGTGGATCGGACCTGCTGGAACAGGGAGCAGTAATCTCAACGACAAAGCCCTCTCCTCTGACACGAGCTTGCCTTACTTCTTCACGACGGGACTCTTTTCTTACGAAATGACATTCGACCTCACTGGACTCAGTGCATCGTCCGCCATCATCTCCGGGAGGTACGCGTGCGATGACAGAATGTCGAACATCACTCTGAATGGAATTCTCAAGTACTACGGAGACTCCACGTACCGAGGAGAGGTGTGGACTGACTTCTCAATCAACGGAGATTTTGTGGACGGAATCAACACCCTCAGCCTCGTAGTCAACAACTCACAAACCCCTTCTACTGGGTTCCGCTTCGAGTGGAATGGCACCGCGTTCGAGGCAGACCTCTCGTTCAGTTCTTCCTTCTTCTTCGCCGCGCTGCACCTGCCTTTCGGAGCTCTTCCCTCGAGTGTGTCTGGCTGTTCCTACAAGGTGTACTATAATGGTGCATCTAACTACTACACCAACGACTTCGACACCTTCGCGGTGGAGAGAGTCTTCTTCCAGGACTTTGGAGAGTCGACAAGCGTGTACCACTTCAGCGATAAGAGCGTGGAAGACGCTCAGCTGAACGCATATCAGGTCAACACTGCCAGCATCATACTTTCCTGCGATTCAGGACTCGTGGTCCCTTATGTCGGGAAGAGCAACTTCTCCGCCCTCACCACGTTCTACGCCAGTGGAATCGGGTACTATGACTATCCTTACCCAGTGAAGGCCGACCTCATCTCGTCCCGGTTCACCTCCGCCAACCTCTCAATTGTTGAAAGCAACACAACGAACACACTGTTTTCACTCGAAACTACCACCTTCCCCATTGTTTCAACAGGCTCAATCACTGTTTCCGTGGGGTCACTCAACGCTCCTCTCTCTTCCATCGACTTGACGCAAGTCAGTGCGTGTTATTTCAGAGGTAGGATATCTGACTACACTCATGCGTTTCATCACATGCCCCCTTTCCCCTTTCTCTTTTCTTGTTTGCCCCTTTATTCTTCCTCCTTTCCTTCGTAGCACTCCTCTTTCTCCATGTAGCTCAACTTATCACCCTTATACGCTCATTACCATTCACTGACCATATCTACGATGCTCATTCTCACCACTCTTCTGTTTCTCTTTCCTTTTCCCCTTTCGTTTTCCTCTTTCCTTTCCGTCTTTCCCTCAACGCTTCTTTCTCCTTTCCTTTTCGTCTCCCCCTCCTCCACCCCCCCTACCCCCTGCTCCACACACAGACTCCTCTTCGAACCAAATCTCCCTACCGTACACCTCTTCTTCTTCGTCCCTGACAGTGTCGCTCTCAGGACTTTCTTCTTCTCCTGACTACGCAGACCCCTCCATCTCCCACTACTCCCTTTCCTTTACCTGCTCCAACGCTGTTGTGTCTATTGCCGCTACCCTTCCCACAGGATCGAGCCTCAGTCTTGGGAATCAGCCCATATCCCTCTCTTACTCAGAGTCAAGCTATTCCTCTTCGATCCCCAACGAGTACACTTCTGAGCTCCAAACCAGCGCTGCCAAGTGCTGCGTGCCCTTATCCCTGTACTCTAGAATAGCTGTAAGCCTATACAATGGAAACAAAATCAACGCCTACCTCCAGTAGTCGCCCTCGTCTGCGTTTTGACCGCACTGTAATTGCTACATATGACGTGTCGGATATCTTTGACAGTCCTTCTCACTCTTTAGACTCTTTTGCTCTCCCTCCCGCTTCTGAAATGTATTCGCACTTCTTCCCCCCCCCTCTTTCAGCATTTTACTATTGTTTGCACGGAGATGATATCTCAAACACATGCACCACATTCTTTGTCTTGTTGTTTCGTTTCCTGGCTTGTTCTCTTGCTTTAATTCTTCGTATCTACAACTAAGTGCATGCATTACTATTCGATATATTCTTTTTTATTTTTTATTTTTGTTTATATTATTTTTTTCCGTTGATGCATTTTGTTTATATGTTTTATTTTATATTTGATACATACTAATCTTTTGAATAGTATGCTCGTCCATTTGCCTTCACCATGCGATGGTGAGTAACTTCCCATGCAGACTATTCTGTCTATGCTTAAACCTTCAAACTGACTATCTGTTCTGTACGTTCCCAACTGTTTTTGTAACTTTTTTACTAGCCATATACGCTTACGTGCTTATCTATACTGCCTTTGGTTTCATATGTGCTCTTTATCCTGGAGCGTGAAGCCTTTTTTTTTTTTTTACTAACTACGGTGATTGCTATTCTGATGAGCTCACCGCTCTTTTTACTAGCACTGCCTTCTTCTCTAACTCGATCCACTATCTTACGATTCTAGAAATTGAAATTCGACGCATTTTCTCTCGAGAGCTATTTTTAGCTTACGCTTTGCATTCATTTGTTTTTTTTTTGTTGATTTTATTCGCATATCGAACAAAGCCCTTCTACGCCGTATTTATTGCTGCATGGGTTTCTCGTATTTTCGTGATAATAAATTTTAAAACTACGCTTTTCCGCAAATTTAATATTTCGTACTTGAACTAGCGAGAAAAATCTGTACATATTCCTTTTCTTAGTAATAGTATATTAAAGGGACGCCTAGTGAGTTCTTGGTGCTTTATACTCTTTTCTAATTAGCTACGACTCTTTCCTTCTCGAGTCAAGAATCTCAACACATGCATCTTCCAACAAGGTGTCACATACTATTGTTTCGTTTTCTGGTCGTGTCTTGTTTGACTGTATTTCATGTTTTGCGTTAAGATGATTCATCTCCGCTAATTTGCGTTTTTCTTATCTTGATCATACTTTTGTAATTAAAAAAAAACAACAAAAAAGAAACGGATGTATCTATGCAACGGGAACAACAACACAATTCATACTACAATGATATGACATCCTCTCTTCTATTGCAGCCCACAATGGGGACTCTACAAGTTAGCAGCGTACAACCAATATTTGCATTTAGTCCCAAAGCACATACAAGGTATGAATCATCAATCTGTTACAACAAGCTATACTACAATACACATTAACATGTACCGAATGCTTTTCGTGCTTGCGACATTATGATTACATTACTCGTCCTTTTTAGCTCCAATTTCTCCTTTATAGGTTCCCAATCACTCACCATATTTATTCATATGCTTTCACCAATGTCCTATTATTTTCTTGAAAAAGTTCTTTATCGTTCATATTTTCAGGAGAAGACTGTGTTTGCATGTGCTGGCGCAGACGTTGAAGTAAAATGACTTCTTTGGTGATATTCCGCGGAAGAAGGGTCAGCGAGAGGAGGTTCTGCACCACCACTCTCACAAGTACGCACGATCTCCCGCTGATTTCCCTTTTCGTCAGATCCCCGACGAGCCACCGCTACCTCCCCAAGAGTCAGCAGAAGCAGAAAAACCAGTACCACCCCAACATCTGCAGTGCTGCCATTGCCTTTTCAAGTGCACCTCTTCTCATACAATTCATTATCCTTGTTCAAGTTAGAAGTGAATTTAAGTGAATTTGTATTGTGAGCTTTTTAATACAAAGACAAATATGCTTCGTCAATAAACACGCGCTTCGTCGTTTTACTTAGGCCATGTTTTATACAGTGTTACGATTCCCCCATTCAAATGTAAGGTACACTTGTATCAACATGAAAGCTCACACTCAAGTGACTTTCTCGCCATGTCGCGAATTTCGTATCCAATTGTTCTGAAAATGCGTGCTTACTATGCATGATGCCTTTGCTTTCGAAAATAAATCAAACATTATACGTTATTTTTATCTCTTTTCACAACGTACTTGATATATAGTGTGCACAACAGGCGGTAATAACTCAATGTACAATAATAGCTATATATTGATTTCATTCTATTCCCAGAAGATTTCTTGTCAACAATGACTATTCTTATTCTTGACCCGAACGAAGTGCGGTGGCTCGCTGAATGCAAGTATTGGGAGACTCGAAGTCCTGCTCAGAGGAGCCAGTGTGCTACTTTGATACATCACTATCGTTCACCGAAAAGGAAGCAACTCTGCTCTGTTGCTTGCTAAGATACGCCAGCGAAAGAAGTCTATATCTGAGTGAGGACAGATAGATATACAATCTCTCATTTCAGATGAAACGATTTACTCGATTTTCAAGATAGGCTGCTATTTCCAAAGCAGCCATATTTTGGAGGAAGTGGAGGCAGCCACAGAAAGAGTGGTTAATGAGTTCATACGCGAGTTTGGTAAGGGGGAGACGAGGCGTACAAGATATCCCAGGAGAGGTCCCGAAACTATTGGGAACTACGAGGAATCTGCAGTCCCCCGCTCAAATCCACGCAAACAAAAATTCGACAGACTGCTACTGGCAGAGATTAACATGCAAGGGCGACTGGCACACGAGAACATCGTATTAAACATGAAGAGACTTCACTACAGCCTACTGGGGGAAAATAAGGACAGAAAAACAGGGCGCAAGTGGAGGTTTCAACACGAAACTCCACTCGGACTCTTCCGACGACCAGCGCAGCAGTTGTGTGATCGACGAAAAAGATGAGGAATCCGATATCAACACCGATTTGAGACCCAGAGAATTAAGAAGTGTGCACGCAGACAAAATCTCTGGGTCTCTCTTGTCTCTTCTACTGGAACACCTAGGGGAAAACATCTTTCTTCGACTGGGAAAGAAGACCGCGCTAGACATCCCAGAGACTTACTACTGGGTGAAAGGGCTGGTATCGCCTCTTACCACAACACTCATAGATCACATCGAACAGTTCTTTCCTGAAAGAGTCTTTCTTACTCAGACCAAGAGTGTTCCGACACGCTGCCAGCCCATACACATTCTCTTCTGCTAACAGATCACCACTCAGCAGCTCAACAGAGGCACCGTGCAAATTGATTACGATTCATGCTAGGAAGTCAATCCAAGTCATACTGCAAAATGCAGTTTGCTTCAAAGTAAACACCCCTCTCCTCCAGATAATGCTACACTCCCATTTCGAAGGCGTATCCCAGTTCACCTTTGACCCCGAGCCCCACGTCCTTTCTCAGGTCCCTCTTGCAAACACACACATGACCGAAGAACCATACCTGTCCATTTCACCCACCAGTTGCTTCCCTCATCACCCACACAGAAGTATGTGTACCCCGAATCATACACCCCTTCTTACCACTGCCAGTACCTACTACAGACCCTCCTTTCTCAGGACCATCTGGTTTCATTTGTCTACGCACCTCGTATTTCTTCACATCAACCCCCCGATACGAACACCCAGTTCGCCTTCGATTGGCCAATCCCTATTCTCAAATTGAGTGGATTTCCGAAGCGTTTCCTGCCTGACAGGGTAAGGCGGGTAAAGAATGTGAGGGAACTCGTTCTCCAGTTCAAGGATGCAACGGACCACTGTGACATCGGAGAACTTCTTTCTCTCAACAAAGAGCTGCAAACAATCACGATGGTAAAGAAGTCCTTCGGCGAGATGGAGGAGAAGGAGTATCTCAATCTGAACGACGACAACACACGCAATGAAATGTTTGGGGAATTGCTTGAAACCATTCCGGAGAGTGGGGGATGCATCGAAGTAAGGAAGTACAGATATGCAGTTAAGGCAGTTAGGGCCAGGTTAAAAAAACTGGAGTAGAGGAGAAAACACATACGCATATGTATAAATATCATGCGTATTAAAAGCGGTGTATCGGTACTTTCACACAATCTTACATATTACAATGATTAAGTACAAGCCACTCTACATAGTAAACAGTAAATTATACGTATCATAATGGAGAATTCATATAGGTCCTATAGTGTAGCGGTTAGCACTGAAGGCTCTGACTCTTCAAACCTGAGTTCGAATCTCGGTAGGACCTCTAGTTTCTTCATCCCAATTAGTCTAGTGGCTAGGATAGTGCACTCTCACTGCACAGACACGGGTTCAATTCCCGTATTGGGAATTTCTTTTTTGTATCATCGTCAATCCTAGTTCATCTCTTCCGCCTTCATTGTTTGCGGACCCCCCCACCAGTAGCATCCTTCGCCGGAGTAAATATGTTTTAAATCACAGTGTCTGTTCTGAACACTGAGGATTACATTGACGCGTGCTGCTCCATACCACCAACAACAGGTGACTTGTGCTCCACATATAAATTTGTTTGTCCTCATCTTTTCTTCTCAGGGGATACATGCCACTACATTTGGGTTGCTTGAGTAAAAATGACAGCCACGATTCCTCTATATAATAGTACTTGATACTGCTTGAAACACCGTTCGCTCACTTACAATTCTTCACGCGTACACTGCATTCATAAATTTATCAAATAAAAGAGTAAATTAAACGAAATGTCATAGACGAATACGACACGTGACGAAAAAAAAAACACCTCCTGCGAGAGTCGAACTCGCGACCTTCGCCTTAGGAGGGCGACGTGATATCCACTACACTAAGAAGGCGTATGATGTACGTTGAAAATCCATTGTACCAATTAGTAATTTAACTTTTGATTCTCTCACATGGACACTAAATTTTCAAGTGAAAAAAGAATAACTCATCAACACTAAATAAATACATGTTATTATTTAGAGTTTTACTGAATATATCATATTTTGACATTAAAAAAAAACGCATTGATTGAGTACTACTCACAAAAGCAGCGAAAAGATATATTATCTCTTACAAAAGTAACTCCTACGTGAACTAAACTAAATAAACCTACACATAACATAGACATGCACTAACACACTCTTTACACAAGTGCGTACGAGGCATTTAACGTACGAAACAAAAAAAAGAAGTATGGAAAAAGAAAAGGGCAGAGACAGTACACATAAACAGATAGAACCAACAACTAAACAAATTGTAAATAATAAATAAGTAAGTAATCAGGCAAATAAATAAGCAAATAAATAAATTAATAAATAAGTAGATAAATAAATAAATAACGACAAGAAAGCTGCAGTTGTTTCGGAGCGTTTGCGCCCGTCTACTTCTGGTGATGCTTCTTCCACGCACTCCTCTGCGAACGGGACTTGGCCTGTCCAGGGATGTTGGTAGTAGTTCTGTTCGATCTGCCGGTGGTGGAGGTGAAGGCGCTCTCCATCTTGGCCTGTTCCTGCTGGCGGTATCTCTTGTTGAGCGAAGTAGCCTCGAAGGGGATGAAAGCGAAGGGATCCAGAGACTGTCCCTTGCGCTTAGCGTCTCCCGCTCCCTTGGCTGAAGCGTAGCTCTTTCCTGCGCTGTTCTCCTCCCTCCTCCTCTTCACAGCAGCCACATTCCTCTCCTCCTTCTCCTGCTTCTGGCGCTCCTTCTGTTCTTTATCCTCCCTCTCCTGGAACCCCCTCTTCCTGTTCTTTCTGTCGAGGTTCTTTTCCTTGATTTGCTTCTCCACCAACTCAGTGAGCAGTCCGATGTCTAGCTTTCCGTTCTTCGTGTAGAGCTCAGACCCCACAGCAGCACCCTTGCCCCCTGCGGAAACGTCTTCTCCGTCTTCATCGAACACATACTCCTCGTCGTCCATGTCGTCCTGCATCGCCGCCTTCCTCTTCTTGTCTCTCTTGCTGAGGGGGTCAGAATTAGTGATCTTCGAGGAGACCTGTTCATCGAGGAAGTTCGTATCATCATCTAGCCACATCTCTGTTCTGTCGGCAGCATTCTTCCTCCCCTTGGTCTTCTTTTTGTCCTGCTCCTTCGAGGGGACCTCATCCTCGTCGTCTGACTCTGCTGCGTGAAGGACCTCTTCGTAGGACAATCCGGAGTTTGTTTTTCCGTATTCCAGCACAGTCTTTCCCGTACTAGCGCTAAGAAGGTCTCCCAGGTCTCCGTTCTTCTCCTTCTGCTTCTGCTTCTTCTCCTCCCAAGCGTCTGCCTTGGCCTTCTCCTCACGAATCATGAGCTTACGGAGGTAGTCGATGAGCGCAGTGTCCGAGGAGGGACAGAGGGAACGCACAGCATCAACGCCGATTCTCTTGATCAAGATCTGGAAAATCACACGGATCTTAGGTTTGCAGCGGATGTGCCTCTCATTGCTCCAAGCGAGGAGTCCATTGATGAGCTTTTGGAGGTAAGGCGTGAGCAACGACTCTTCGAGGGCAAGCACAGAGACCTTGATGAAACCGAGCATGGCCTTCACGAGCTCCTTAGACCTGGTGTCGATAAGGATCATCACCGTAGAAAAGATTTTCTCTATCAGCTCCTGGGAAATCTCCCCCGAACGAAACTCGAAGATAACTCTGGCGAAGGAGAGCACAGTCGCCGCCTTCATCAGGGTGGAGCTCCCGGCCAGACCAGCAGTCATCATCATTATGAACTCAGAGAAGAACTGGGGAGGCTCACGTTCCACAGACAGCTGAGCGTTACTCTTCGCAGCGGTGAGCGAGGGGGTGTGCGCAGTAGCATTCAGGAGCTTCCCAGCTACGGAGATTATGAAGTCGTAGGCTGCCTCCCTCGTCTTCTTAGAAACATCCTTCACAGCGGTGATGGCCTCTCCCAACAAGTCGGGAAGGGCGGACACAGCGGAGGCTTCGTTGTGGATGGAGCGGAGGTGGGTGATCAGCCTGGTTGCACACATCAAACGAGCACGAAGAGCCCCAGCCGCGACGTTGGAGCGAGAGACGGAGAGGGCGGAGAAGAGCTCGGAGGTGTGTTTGAGGAAGAAAGGGAGGTGGGAGGGCTCGGTGGTGAGAGAGGTGATTTGATACGCCTTCTTCTGGAGAGAAGCGTCTCTGTCGTTCATGATAGGAGTCACTGCCAATACAAGAGTTGAGATACACGACTCGTCGAGAGAAGAAGCCATCACGAACAGGATCTCGATCAACACGCGAAGGGTGTCCCTCGCACTCCTCAGTTGCCTACGAATGCTAGTCGTGCGCTTCGTCTTGTTCTCTTCGGTCTCCCCTCCCTCTGCCGCGTCGTCAGATCCGCTCTTCTTCATGATCTCGGTGTACTCCTTGTAGGTATTCACGAAGCGAGAGAGCACGGTCTGGAAGAGGGCAGTGCGGGTGGAGGCGTCGGAGATCTGGATGTAAGCCTGGATGGCATCGAGGACTACCAGACGCTGAGTGGACTCCGTTGCATTGGAGATGTTGAAGAGGAGAGGAAGGAAGTTCTTGGAAAACGACGACAGCACCTCCACATTCTTTTTTGCCTGCTCCACAGTAATGGGGCAGGAGGAAATGTTCTCCGCCACCTCTTCCTCCTCCTCTTCGTCGTCCTCATCTCCCTCATCCCTTTCCTCCTTTTCCTCCTTTTCCTCCTTCTCGTCCTCTTCGTCGTCGCTGTCGTTCCCCCCTTCTTGTTCTTCTTCGAGTCGTCCTCCTCATCGAATGCGTTAAGCCAGTCAGAGTGGAGTTGAGGTGCCTTCTTGTTCTTTCCCCACTGCCCGAGGGAGACTAAGAGGTTGTCAGAACAGAGTTTCCTCAGAGCCTTGCAGATGATGGGGCGAGTGAAGGCAGTATCTTCGTCCTGCATGTGCTGAGCCAACTGTTTGGCGAGGGGGCGGAAGGTCGAATCAAGGTCGATGGGGAGGGTGGCGAAGGCAGGGAGAGTAAGCCATACCTGTTGGGAGATCGAAAGCATAGTCTTACATTCCACAGGGCGAGGGGGTTCGCAGAGGAAGCAAGGGCAGCCAACTCTAACAAGACGTCGGCAGCAGGAAGCAAGTCCTCCTGGAACACACGGAGCTCATCTCCCTCGATCTTGTCAGCCATCACCGGCAGAAGCCATGCACGAGAGTGGTCGAGCTGTTCAGAAATAGGGGTGGAGGGGTTCTGGGTGGGGAGGTTGAGAGGAAGTACAGTGAGGACATTCACGCATCCCAGAGAACGAATGGCGGACCCAAGAGCCCTCAGGACTCCCTCACGGATGTCCTTGTTCTCTGTCTCAGAAACGTACATGAGGTCGAGGGTGGAGAGGATCTCGTCAACAAAGGGAGCAGAGTCCTTGTTGAGGGCACCCAAGAAGGAGTCGAACACCAGCAACACTGCAGCCCACACTGTCTTGAAACGGAAGGTAAGCAGCTGCTTGAGCTCGGAGACAGTGTCTTCGAGAGCGGAGTTGATTCCTTGATTGGCGTTGGAGACGATGAGGTCGTCGAGAGAACCAGACAATACCTGACGCAGGCAGTTGATAGATACTGCTATCACTGAGGGCTTATCGGTGGCCATGTACTCAGACAACAACGTCACGTACTTAGACAGTCTCACGTGAGCCTCCACAGGGGAAATTGAGTGCAGACGACTGAAGGTGTCTGCGACTGCCCCTCCGTAGGCAGAGAGGGTAGCGGGGTCGTGTTTGCTGGGGCGGAGGTCGTGGAGGATGTCAAGGACTCCGGTGAGGTAGTCCGTCTCCTTCTTCTCCACCAACACCAACTCAGCTGCACTTAGGTTATCAGGGCGAGTGGGCTCGACTTTAGTGTAGCTGGAGATTGTCTTGTAAGTCTGGATGTACAGAATGGGATTTCCCTGTCTAGACAACATGATGAGGTCCGTCAACACCTCAGCAGTCACCGACAGAGGAAGGAACTTTGCCACTGCCTGAACCACATTGCAGATGTACAGGGCCACCTGGCAGTCCTTCTTAGAACATTGAGACAACTCATTAGCGCAGAACTTCTTGAAGAGATCGCTCACTGCCTTCGGGAACTCGGTGAGGCGGGAGGAGGAGAAGGCGCTCTTCTTGGAGGAGAGGACCACTCCGTAGATAGACTTCAAGTGAAGAACCACGATGCGCTGGGCAAGCTTTCTTGCCTTGGGACGAGGGTCGACTGAGAAGACTAGCGCACAGCGAGTGAGGCGGAGAGCAGAGGGGGAGGACAAAGAGGATCCCTCAAATCTGTTCAACGCAGTCCCGATACAGCCAAGCACGAGACGAATGCTAGTCAAGTCCTCGGTCTGCACTCTCAAAGCACTCACCAACACCTCCGCAATCTTATCACTCTTCTTCACACACACGTTAGCAGACACGAGAGGAAGCACTTTGGACAAAAGGTACAAAGCTCCGTTCAGCTGTTCTCCAGACAACGTGTTCTCCTCCAAGTTCGACATAATAGCAGCGAAGTAACAAG
>JAWNMU010000183.1:0-53084 GCA_035043665.1 Drosophila quasianomalipes
GCACAAGTTTGTGCTTATTATTGTTTTATTCATTTCAGCTCCGCTTCTGACTTATTTTAGACTTCCACGTGTCGAATATAACAAAGATGCAACTTTCATTTTCAGTCAAAGATTTCAATATTTTAAAAAATGGTCATTTTCCGAATACAAATTAAATATATGGTCATGTTTAGCATAAGAATGTTGAATTCCCAAATGTGCACACGCGCGTTTTCGGATACGGTTGTTGAGCTTCACCAGTGGCGGCTTCTTCGACAAACCGCATTTTCCTCTCGCTTACATACCACTTACGGGACTCAACTCACCAAAATTTCCGAAAGGTACGCTAATATCGTTACGCCTATTGCCGACTGGATATTGTAAAATCGATTTTGTTAATGTTTTTAAATATACAGTTGTTAAACTGCAAAAGTTTTATTAATTGTTTCAACTGCATTTTTCAGATGCACGGCAAAAAAAAGGTGGGAACATATAAATATAAATACCTATCAAATATGAGCATAATTAGCTTAGAAAATTGTTGTTACCAATATTAAAAAATTAATTCCAATTGATTTGCCGACATACATTCGTTGCTTTGCTGGCGTTGCATTACTTTGGGTTATCATCTTAAACAGAAATGCATATCTGAAGCGCAAACACTGCAGGGTGAAGAAGTGAGTCTCCTGGTTCAAAGTTCTGGAGGTTTAGAAATACACCAACATCACTTGTTACTGTTCTTTGGTTGGAATATTTTTATACAATAGGTTAATGGTTTATATTTTATCCAGTCTTGAAGCCTAAGGTTAAATATGGAAACATGGTCTGGTACCAGCAAACGGTACCCTTAGATATTTTAGAATATTTATATCATAATTAGGCCAAAACTTTCGATTCCATAAAAAATAGAATTGAATATATCTTTAAATAATATGTTGCTTACGTTTAGTGGTGGTCATATGCTCAATGTCCCATTCCAATGTGAATTACCATTGCTTTTTGACCATGTATTTATTTTAATTCCTGATGTTATTACAGATGCGTCTATACATTATTTCCCACTACTGGATGAGATGAGACCCACTTAGAGATCACTTAACATACAGTGTACATGAAATATTGGTTCTATTCGACAATACAATTCAAAGTTTATAAATTATGCAGGTTCTAATTTTATCAGGTGAAAAGTTGAGAAACATTGTCGATTTCAGCTACAAATTGGGGCTCAAATTTACAAACAATGCCTAGATGCAAAATATAAATGCGTATTTTCAGATTCGAGACCTAGAATCCCTAGAAACACGTGGTGCAATTTTCACACTGCAAATCAATTTTGACGCGCTTCTACAAATTTCGGCAATAAAACAACGAAAACTGAAATTTAAATTTTTTTGTTTTTAGCTTATATGCGATTTCAAAGTTCTCGGCGGAGATTTTTGCCAATATCAGCATGTTTTCATAATGATGTTAATTCTCAGCTGATCTACCGTATCACAACAGAGAACTCGCATACACACATTCTGATTGCTTCAGACGGAATGCGTTGAATTTGGGTTTTCTCCAAATTCCATGGAACGGAAAGTTTAGACAAGGTTGGCATCAATACTTGCCAGAGAGCTCATAGATGTTGCTGGAAAGAGCACCTATTTGTTCTCGCTTCTTGCTACCACACAGAGAGCAAAAGATCTCGTAAGACGGCAAACGGATGAAAAAATTGAATGAATGTGTTCTGTATGAATGGCCGTATTGTAACTTTCACGATAATGTTCCATGATGCTCGAATTTGCCTTGCAAACAGCGCTCAATTTTTCATTGAAAATTTCCATGCGTTCCAATTGATAACAGTCGGGGTGGTTGAAAATGGCGAACCAGCATATTTTACGGCTCATCGGTGGAAATAGTAAATAGAATGAAAAATAATTATACTGTTATTCATATATTGCAAATTTCGATGGCGAAATCTTCATCGAAATTCAGTGAATGCCAAATATTCCGAGTGATGGACCAGAAAATCTACAGAATTACGCATCATGTCGATTCCAAATTTATATCGATGTTCTAGTATCGTATTGATACAATATCGGCTGTATTGAATTTCTCGATTTGAATATCTCGTGGCGTTAGTATCGAAATATCGCTTATGCAAAGAATTCCAATATTTTGAAATTGTATTTTGATATCTGACAATAGATATTCAGACAACTTTTGTGTAGGAGCGCCTCTGACTATATTACTTCACTATTTTGTAATATGTTACTTGATAATACAATTTTATTAATTTTAAATATCATATAATCAAATTTGTAAAAAATTTAAAATATATAATGGTTTGAGATAACACGACAACACGATACAAGGATATTTGAATTTCAATATCTCAGTTTCAGACCATATCAGCAAATTTGACAATATGAATTCAGTAAGACGATAAACAACACGACGAGATATGAATTTCGACCACATTGCAAGTTTTACTGCGGATTATTATCAGACTACCGAAATTGCCGCATTTCAACACACGTGTACATGCTATTTAAAACATATTACTGTAAATTTTGAGAAAATCGCTACAGTAAATGAGGTGCTCACCTTGTGGTTTCTAACAATTTGAAACACTCAGCTAATTGCACCGATATATACTTCTGATATTTGACAACTAACGTATGACAAACATTTATGCATTAAGGCTACATGCCTACTGTGCGTCATTTTATTATGGAGTTTCCGAATTTTCTAAAATTAATATATCAGTAAATATATTATATATATATATATCTACGGTAAATCTACGTATACATATGGAGCATGCATAAATTTCCACATTTTTTTTTCCTGTCTTTTTTTTAAAACAGTTAATATAATTTTTTGATATTATTGCCAATATAAAACGTATTTTTCTCAATTGATAGTTAAAATTGTTTCACAATAGATCAAAAATTAAATTGAAATTCAGCAAAAATAAAAAAAACAATTTTTAGTTTAGATTTCGTATAAATAATTTGTTGAATCTATTAACGCTACTCCAGTCCACGTCCAAATTTATATTTTGGCGGTGATCTGTACAGAAAGGATGCTCACAAGTTCGTCCCATCGCCGCTTCGTAGCGTATATCGGTGATTATCTGACAGATCTTGTTTTGTGAGCGTGCTCAACTGATTTCCAATTTTGTCTACAAGACCATGGTTTCCGAAGTAGGTTCAGGCCATGAAAGATTGCCAGAATGCGTACTGTATTGGGTCTCTTGACACTAAGTTTTATGATGTCTCGAACTTCTAGTATTTCCGCCAATACTGTAGTTTCCGAATTGTTTCAGCTATATTGTCAGATCAATGTTACAATTTATAGAATATGACTTGAATACATGGCGATTTAAAGATATTCAAAAGAAGTCATTTTAAATGTCAAAATTATTTGAGCAACAGTACAACAATATATAAAAGTTAGTGTGATACACATGTCTGGTCATCCAAACATTATATTTTGCAAATAATCAGAATAAGACACTGGTGCAAAAGATTTTGAATTAGACAAAATTTAATGTTTCAAAATTGGCTTAAATTGAATTAAAATTGTGCCTATTTCGATAACATTCTATTGCAAAATCAAGAAATACAAAATTTCAACATATGAATGTGCTAATCAGAATTTAGCACAACATTAAAGAGGTAAATATTTGACATAAATTTGTAGATATGAAACTACAAAATAGTGACTTCTCACAGGTTGGTTTCTGCCTATAGCCCTTTTTTTGCTACAATTCAAACAAAAACAAGCTTGTGAGTCACTAAAGATATTAATCAGAATTTAAAACTTTTTGTTGTGTACACTATTTTTATTAATTTTTCGAATGTAGTTTTAATTTACTTAAGTTTTATTTTGTTACTCAAGTACGAGACCAATAAAAAATAGAACTACTGTGCTATAATATTCATAGAATACAAATATCGACCCCCTTCCTGGAAAGAGTTTTGTTTTGACGAAAATATCAAAATTCAAAACTGAGCAACATTATAACATTTTATCATTTGAATACATTTTAGGTTCTAGAGTACAAAATGCCAAATTGACATAACTAATAAGGATTTCTTATTGGTGTTTCAGATATATGACAGCTTTCCATTCACCGGCATTTTGGACTTCTGTTTGCCATTTTTAAATAAGAAAATATTTTATTTTCCATAGGATTCATGACTTGACCTAATTGAATGCTGTCACTAAGACATTATTATCTGCTTAGTGATGCTGCACAATAGTGCAATTCTGAAGGCTCATTTAATACAGTCCAGTCATGAATCCTATTGAAAAAAAAACATTTTTCCTATTTAAAAAATGGCAAACAGAAGTCCGAAATACCGAGGTGAATGGAAAGCTGCCATATATATCTGAAACATACAATAAGGAAATCCTTATTAGTTATGTGAAACAGCGTTTGCAAGCTGTAAGGGCTCTAAGGGCATCCATTTGAAATGATAAAATCATTTTCTCAATATTTGCTTCAGTTTACTGATTTTAATATTTTGTCAAAAACAAAACTTTCCTTTCCAGGAAGAGTCGATATTTGTATATTCTATGAGATAGTGTAACTCAATGGATCTATTTACTTGTAGTATTAATTCAATTATAAAATCCTTGAAGTAACAAAATAAAACTTAAGTAAATTAAAACTAGAATAAAATTGCGTAAAAGAAAAGATTATTTTTTTGCAGCAGGAATTTTAAATTCTGATTATCTAGTGTACAGTGACTCACAGCTTATTTTGACTAGTGCCTAGCAAAAAAAATTTAAAGTGCTATAAAATTTAAACAAAGAAACCAACGCAAAATGAGCTGTGAGTCACTGTATATTTTATATGGATACTATCTCCTACAAATTTATGTCAAAATATTTTTTTATGTATTTAATCGCAATCTTCAATTCTGATTCTTTTGATACACTTGTCTTGAAAATTTGTATTTCTTGATTTTACTTAATAAAGATATTATTTCCGACAACCGTCAGTAGAGCTCCCAACACTTATACTTTTATTTAAGCATTTAATTTTGGGTATGACACATTAAACAATAATGTTAAAAAAATCCCTGAACTAAGATCATTGCACAGAATGTGCTGTTCTGCAGATTACTTACTAAAAATAGTGTTTGGATGTGTCAGGACATGTGGCCGTCCTTTCTTGCTTTTATCATATTCTTAGTTGTCTACTTGTTACTCCAAATGAATTTTTGACATTTTAAAATGACTTCTTTGAATTATTTTTAAATCACCATGCTGAATCAAGTCATTCTATAAATTCTATGTACTTGATCACATTTTCGTCCTGGCGCTTAGCAATAGACAGGTCACAACGTCATCTACAATAAATACTAGTTCGGAGACATCGAAGTGATGAACAAAAGGATCTCGCTTGGATGTCATAAACGGGCATACAAGTATTAGAGTGATAAGGGAGATTCCAAGCCAGCCGACTCCTGTGTAACCATGAGGACGAATCTTTCATGGCCTGACCTGCCGAACCATGTGAATGCCCATATGTAGACAAACTGCTGGAAAATCAGTTGAACACCTTTCACAAAACAAGATCATGGCTACAACTGGATATTTCATCCAGATAATGCACCTGATATAGCTGCAAGCATTTGAATGCAGGACGGAGGACTTGTGAAGCATCCTTTCTGGAAAAAACAAGGCATTACAAATCTTTGAATCACCTTAAAATATAAATTTGGACATAGTGATAGTGAAGATGGATCGGCTTTTCTAACTCAGTTATGATTCAACTCCAAGTCATCTTGCATTATTGAAAACAGTTACAAATAAAATTTATACGAAATCGAAACTAAAAATTGTTTTTTTTTATATTTTTTGCTAATTTCAATTTAATACAAGTCTATTAGTAAGCAATTTTAGCTTATCAACAACAAACTAACCAATGTAGTTATTATTAACTGAAAATACGTTTTTGCATTTCATGTGAGCAAAACATGTATCAAAATTATATTAACTGTTTTAAAAAGACAGAAAAAATAACAAATTTATGCATGCTCCATATGTAAACTTCGTTTGATTTTTGCGCTGAGATTATATATATATATATATATTTACTGATACTGTTGTTTTAGAAGAATTCGGGAAACTCCCATGTGGAAGCTATGACTTTTTCCCTGATAAGGCATGTAATATATGCATAAATGTTTGTCATACGTTAGTTTAATCGCAATATGCGTCAGTATATCATCGTTTAATTAGCTGAATGTTTCAAAAATTGTTAAAAGCCGATTTAGGTGAACACCCATTTATAACAATTACAAACAAGGCGCGCCTTTTAAATTTTAATATGTATTTAAATACTTATGTACATACGTGTGTTAATGCAGCTGCGTTCCATTGATTTCGAAGCATCCGAATAATAATCCACAGTAAAACACACGGGTTTTCAACTGATAATGGTCCAGAAGGACTATATCTCAATCAATAATTTGTTTATCAAATCTTTACTACTGATTCATTTTCTGTTGTCAAATTTAACTAAAATGTATGTATATGTATAAACTAGAGATGTTAAAGAATTCCGATATCAAAAGATTGTATCGATATTTAATACGATATTTAATATCAAACCGTTGCTATATTTTAAATTTTTTTTAAATTTGATTGCCATGTAATCATTTGGAATGGTGAAGAATTAATAATGTCAAGAAATTAACATATTACAAAATAATTGAAAGTAATATAAGTCAAGGCATACATACACAAAAGTTGTCCTGATATCATTGTCAGATATGTCCAAAATACAATTTCAATATTGGAATTCTTTGTGCATAAGCGATATTAACAAAGATGCATTACTTAACGCCACAGATATAAAATCGAAATCAATGCAATACATCCGATATTATATCCAATATGATACTTTTCATTTAACACATCGATATAAATTTGGAATCGATATGTGTGTATACATTCCACATCATTCTGCATCAATAAAGATGTTCCTAATTCATTTTGTTGCATCTAAAATACTGTTAGTATTTTCTGGTCCATCACTCGGAATATTTGGCATTCACTGCTAAAGCCCAGTTTACAGATCGATGAGGGGTTTCGCCATCGAAATTTGCAATACATATCGTTTGAGGAACCTAACAATAGAAGTCGGCTGAGAAGCAAAAATTTAATAAATTAATTTTCTCGCTTTTACGATTATAATGATTTTTCATTCCTAATTTACTATTTCACTCGATGAACTTGTCGCTTCTATGCTGGTTCGCCGATAACCGCAACGGTATCAATTGGAACGCATGGAAATTTTCAATGAAGTGAAACGCTGTTTACAAAGGTAAATTCAGTATCATGATTTGTTGATCATTGAAAGTTACAATACGATAACATTCTCGCATACAGAACACATTCATTCAATTTTTTCATCCGTTTGCCGTCTTAGCTGAAAGATCTTTGTAGCGCCTCGCAACCAGTGAGCCAAAGCTAAAGAGCGAGACCAAATAGGTTAACTCTTTCCAGCAACATCTGAGAAACTCTCTGGCAAATGTTATTGATGCCAAGCCTGTCCGCCGTCGTTTCCGTTCCATAGATTTAAGGAGAAAACTTAAATTCAACGCATTCCGTTTTCACTCCGTGTCATTATCGCAGCTCTGGGCACGCTTAATCAAAATATTGGTAGTATGCGGGATATACCGACGTGATACGAATAGTCAACTGAGAATTAACATCATTACTTTGACTCTGAAACATGCGTCATGCGAGCAGCTAACCAAAAAGCACCCTGAGAACTTTAATCACGCTATAAGCTAAAATAAAAAACAATTTCAGACAGTTGTTTTGTTGTAAAACACAGCTAGGGCGGTAAATTGGTTACAGTCAACAATATTGCACACATTTTTTCCCAATTTGCAGAGGATTCCTAGGATCGAATAAAATACGCGATATATTTTATACATCTAAATTTAATATAGCTTCCGTTTATTAAAATTTCACGTTGAATCGTAATTGTTCATTTGTATTTGTTATGTCTGAGTAATAATATTTTTATACCTTATAAATTATTTGGAATATTTTAATATTAATTATTCTGTAAAGAATGAAAGATCAAACACCAAAACACCACCAACAAATATGAACAGAGAATATATTACATAGTGGACGATGGTAAAGCAACCTTCGTAGTACTACCTGACTATAGTAAGGCATTTGACATCGAATTTGAATTTGAATTTAGATGTTCTGTATTCTAAAATCAGTAGCATGTTTCGTTTTTTCAACACAGCAGTTTCACCTATTTCGTAGAACCTGCATAGTCATTTATAAGCAGTTGTATTGTCGGATAAGATGTCTTCGTATCACACTGTATGTTAGTGATCTCCCTAAGGATGGGTCTCGCTCGTCCAATTAATTAAGGAAATGAATGTATAGACATCTGTAATAACATCAGGTTCGAAATGCATGCATGGTCAAAAAGTAATGGTGAATTCACATTGAATAGAACGTTAACATAAAATGACCATATAAAACGTAAGGCGTGTTAGAGCATGGCATTCTAACTGTGGCTAAGGCATGCGTAATTCCAATTCTATTTTATGGAATCGAAGTTTTGGCTAATTGTGATATAAATATTCTAAATAATCTAAGGGTACCGTTTAACAGTACCCGGACCATGTTTCCATATTTAACCTTAGGCTTCAAGACTGGATAAAATATAAACCATTAACCTATTAACATAAAGATATTCCAACCAAAAAGACAGTATACCTCTTTCAAAAGCTCTAAAGCCCAATCTAGTAGAACTAACTATTCAGTAAACACTCCAAATTAAACTTTAGTGTAGGAGACTCACTTCTTCACCTACAGTGTTTGCGCTTCGAATCAACTCCCCTCTGATCTCAAATGCATTTCATATTACAACTAAGATATTTTCTTAAAGTTAGTAGTAACATATTCCCAGCAAAGCAACGAATATATATGTCAGCAAATCAATTAAATTAATTTTTTAATATTGGTAACAACTAATTCTAAGCTAATTATATTTAAGCATTATGCCATATGATATGGTGACTATATTTATATGTTCCCTTTTATTTTTAACGCAATTACATCTAACTTTGTTCTGACCATCCAGTAGGATAAACAATTAATAAACTTTACAGTTCCTAACTCGAGAAGCACACATATTTAAAAACATTAACAAAAACGATTTTACAATATCCAGTCGGCGAATATATCGATAGGTTTCAGTAACGGTGTGCTAGCCCCACCTTTCGGAGAGAAGAGTGGAACACTTAGCGCCACCTGTCGGCCAAATTTGGATAGTTGAGGGGTCAACTTTAAACTGGTATGATTTGAAGGTGAGAATTTATTTTGTATGAGTGTAAATAGGAAAGAATATAGAGAAATGCAAAGTTTTGCCATCGAAGAAGCTGCACTTTTTCCCTTTTGGTTAACTCAACAACCGCCTCCTTATCCAGCTTGCCCTTTATATTAAAAAAGTGGAGGATATGTCCACAAATATGCACGACAGAAATTCAACATTGTCTTATGCTAAACATGACCATATTTGGACATGCCGTCGGAAAATATTATTTTTTAAAATAATTTAAGTGGCACGACTGTGAGGAAATCTATTACAATCTATTGGAACAGTTGTTTTAAGAAATGTACAGTTGTATGGGGTCAGATTTAGAGGACTCTGCCCTGTGAGTGACTAGATACCAGAACATATTCTGGAGTAAGCAGGCTGAAATCCACTCAACGAGCTCCCTCAGCACTTTTCTCGTCTCGACATTAACATTCGTGTTCTTTGGATATTTAGATCACTATTTAGTTAATTTAGTTCTTTGTGTTGCGGAAGGGGAAATATTCTGCTGATAAAAAAAAGTTGTTCTCATATTTCATAACTCAATAATTGATACAATAGATGCAAAGCATTTTAGCGTGTGAGAGGCAGTTTGCTGTTGAGTGTCGTTCCCAGGTATTTGACACGCGTACCTGTTGCTAGTCTAAAGACGCATATTTAGGGGGGAATCCATCGCAGGAAGGGTTTTCAATAAAAAAGATAACACTGAGAAATCTTTAATAAAGCGAATTCGATATGTGCAAGAATACATCTCAGGGCAACCCAAAGTAACAAAGTTCGAAAATTGTTAGCTTTATGTCTGCATTATTAAGCATCTCGGCATAAACCAAAGCAAATTCTAGTCCTTGTTTTTATTGATTGTATTTTGTTACATTAGACCTTACGGCGCTAGTAAAAAAAATTGCAGTTGTTCGTTTAATTGTATTCACCTTTTTGGCCAATAACCTCCGCTGTTTATTAAAATCCTATTTCTTTTAAGTACAGCTGTACAAAACTGTTCCAAATTAACTTAAATTAAAGGTTGTAAGCTCAACCAATATGCATTACAACAAGACTTAAGACAATATAATATATTGCTAACTTCATGCACTGACAAGTTTTTTGAAAAATCCATACTTATATTTAAAAATGTGTTAAGAAATTTGTTGCCTTATTTTATTTAGTTCTTTGCATTCTTCCATTTATCCGTTGCTTCACGTTTTGCTTCCGGAACAAGTGAACTTTTTGCCCCCCCTAAAATGTTTGTAGTCGCTTGCGTTGCCAGAACTGCCGGACACACAACTAACTGAGGAAGTTGCCTGACAACTGCACCAACTGCGCCACTATATCCTTTTTGGTCGTGCTCCACACATGCTGCTTCCAATAATGTATTCGCCGATTCGTTTATTCCCTGTAAGTAAAAATTAAGATACAATTAGAGAGGATACAATTTGGCCGAGAACTTTTCAAAGTTGATCCTCCACCATCAGGCCGTGTTGTTCGACCTGTGGCAAGAAATTTTGTAGAAGCCGTGACCCATCCCCGCCTTCATATAAATCAAGCTGTAACTTTGGTGGAAGCGTAAAATGTAAATGTGAATGTACAAAATGTTGTGAATAGTGGAATCTGATTGATTTGACGATTGATTGACGATTGATTTTTGCTGGCAGCCTTAAATGTTTACGGGAATAATGATTAATGGTAGCGATGTCCAACTCATTATAAAATACAAATTAATTTAAAAAAATAGTTACTCAGTTTATAAAAAAAGGTTCTTAAGTTTGATAAAAGAATCATTATAAAAAAAAATTGACTATTTGTATTTTCTTGGACTCTCTGCTAAATGTATGCCAAACACCTACAATCATATGCATATACTCCCACAAAACTCGAATCATTATTTTATACACCAAAGCGACTCCACCAACATCAGAACAGACTGCATCTGCACTCGGCTCAACTGCAATGTGAATATGATGAGGTTGTGCTGATGTTCAGGTAGATTTTGCAAGATAAATAAAATCATTGTTATGGTGCTTATGAAAAATGTAAAAAAAACAAACATTTATTTAAAAATATAGTTACTGATTTAAGATAAACTGAGTTAATAAACGAAGGCACCGGTATGCAACTAGAATTTAATTTCCGTGCACGAGTATATCGCGGTGCACTGCTTTGTAGGTTTGTTCAATATGAAAATAAAACTAAACGGAAATCAATCCTTATCGATATTAGGGAAATGAGTTAAGTTATCGATATAAGCAAAAGCGACATAAACTTAATCTGCACTTCAAATACGAAAATTTCTATTCATACTTTTAAGTCTCTAGCTCTTGATTTCATCAAGATGCGCATTTTGATATATGACTAGATCGACTCGACCTTCGATGCTGATCAAGAAAGTTTATAACTTCCTTCTACCTGTTACAACAATTTGCACAACTTCATAACAAAAGTACAAGGTATAAAAAGTAAGTAAATTGCATAACAGCTAGTTCATTTGTATAAATAGTAAATGTACTCATTTCCTGACAATATTCTTTATGTATACAAATATAATTAAGTTTATTAACTTTAATTGGCAATTTACCTCCTTTACGATTGTGTAGGCATTTGCAACACCTTCACGTAAATCCTTGGGCCGGCCTTGTCGTCTTTTACCATGCTTAGGATTACGCCGTCTGCTTAACGATGGTCCAGCAGACAACATGTCAAATGTTGTTTCCGCTGTAAACTAAAAAATTGAGGACAAAGATATAGTATTAAAGAAAAATTCTTAGTATAGGACAACTACACAATATAACTACCATAAGAACAAGTGATCGAAAGTTGAATTTTAATTTGATGGATCGACGCGCAGAAAAGTCAACCTTCCTTATAAAATATAACTACACAATGCGGAATGTGGAATATTCAGTTCAGAGACGGCAGTGAAGCAGGGGACAAATAAATAACTTTTTTTTTTTAAACTTAATAATACATAAGAATATTTCAAACTCCGATCTAAAACGGTTGTTTTTAGGTACGTTGAATATTACACATCATCTTCGAACTGCCTATAATAAGCCTTTTGATTATACATAAAGTTTTTTTTAATGAAACTTATACTACTAACTACTTAGATTATATGCTATTGGGTCGAGATATAGTTCCTTCTGCCTCCTAATTATATTTGCACAACTTCATTTGTTATACCGTCATAGCCTACCCATTTTGTGTAGGTGTCCACTTAAAATTATTTTCAAAGTTGAATTAAAATATATTCACCTGGAGTAAATGAATTATTCTTGATGTTATCTCAAGTGCTGCAAACGCTGTTCGGGCACTGAAACTTTGAGCACCTAGTTGAAAACCGCGGATTATTCTTCCATCTTTGTTATATTGTTGCAATGGAAGTCTAAATAAGTCAAAGAAGCCTTGAACTGAAATGAATAAAACAATAATAAATACATTATATTTATGTCACAATGCATGGATATATCTATTATCATATCATTTTAAGAATATAGAAAAGTTTTATATTTAATATGGTTGAAGTAAAAAAATTATTAAAAGCTTCAAATTAATTAAACATTTTGGTTTTGATTCTGGAGTTATGAATCGAAAATAATGATTAATGTGAAAATTATTAATGTAGGAACTAATTTTATTGACACTTTAAAATAATTTAATATAAGCAAAGCACTTTCTGTCACTTTCCTCTTTCAAAACTGAAACGAATGAATATTAATGACCTTCACTGGTCATACATTAAGTCTAGCCTGGCAGAGTACAAAAGCAGCACACAAAAAACAAGGGAAATGGCGATCAAGAACATATCACATTGGGTCGAAGATATCTTCATCTGTCTTTAACACATATCTTCATGATACACTTTTTAACAAATTTTAATTGGTAGAGCACATATAAATTCCAATACATAGACGAATACTTACACAGCTGCAGAACGGCATTGGTTGGTCCAGTTCCACTTAATATATTTGGCAATTGGTTTCTTTTAATGTCTTTAAGCCATTCCTTGCAGACAAATTCAAATAATTTGTTCCAGCCTAGAAGCCCCGCCTGAAAACGGATAGATTAATAATAAACAGAGTAAACATGTTTTTGATATTAATATTTTTCTGTCCCATTTATAATGGTGTTAAGTCATTTTGTAACTTACCGATTTATTACTCACGTAGACATATTCCAGAACCCTGTAGCTGAGCAAGTCCCATTACTAAACCAGTTATTGGACCACGAGAAAGCTCTACTCTTCGACCATGATAGTCAAAGCATATTGGTAACGCAGGACTAAATACGAACTCTTTAAAGTAAGTGGGATGTATATCATTTGGGGAATAATCTTCTGCAAACTCAAACGTTTTCGAGTCCTTCATCTGAATCTAGTCCTTTTTTCACGTTCAATTTGAAATTATGCAAAGCATTCGATATTTCATTTACAGCCATCATAGGATCATCATAATTTGCTACATTGTCCACATTATCACCAGTGGTCGATCCTTTCACTAAAGCAGAAAAAAATTCTTCCAAAACAATAAAGTGTCTGGTCAATATTAAGTCTGATGGGCAAAATTGAAACTTTTAATGAGCATTCCTCTGCTCTGTTTTTCTTCACATTTGATCGAACGTTCAACGCTTTCACTGTTATCATGTTTTCATCGTTTCTCTGTGGTAAGCTGTTCTTATTTGAGTGATAAAGAAGCTTATTAATATCTGAAGTGACTAAGCGGTCTCGAATTTCTATATCCGAAATAACCAACACTTGTCGAGACGCATAGACCGATTCTTTAGGATATGCATCGTGGGATAAGCGAATCTTCGAGAATTGAATTTCGACAAGCACATCTGAATTTCGGGATGTATTCAAATCCTCACTGGCTACTTTTTTTAATTTTGTGTGTTTTTTCCTTGGAGCTTGTGATACACCATGCTTATAAGTTTCCGACATACCAATCCCTGTTGTAAAACTAAAATAAAAATATGATATTATTTAGAGGGAAATGAATATTTAATATGATATAGTTTGGAAAAATATAACCATTGATATAAATATTTAATAAAATAAAATTAAATTGTATAGGCAAATCAGTGAGTTGTTTTTGGATTGTTTGAACAGCTGTTTGAGTTTGTTTTGTCCGCCCGAGATTAATAGCTGCAATTTATTTAATAATAAAGGCAATTGAGAATAATATAATTATATGAGATCTCACAAACAAACAAAAAATTTCAATGCAGTTGTAGTTCTTGGGAAGGTAAAACCACGCCTCTACAGTTCATTCTTTATGACGCCTCTGGCATACCTTTATTTTAATAATTTTTTTTATAAAGTGATCCAATAAGAAATAAATCTGCAAGTTAAGGTATTAATTAATAACATCGAACTAAAATGCATATTTGAAATTATTTCCTCAGATTTTCTTTCATTATTAATAGTCTGTAAGAAATAGTTTTGATCTGCTGCCCAGTGACTAAACAGTTGTCGTTCGAATGCCAATGATTAGACTCTCTTGTGAGATGTATGTTTTATTTGAAACTTTCAATCAAATCTGTTAAACAGTTTTTGTTATTCATACGATCAACTGAAAAATAATGTTCATAGATCTATAAATGAAATTTCACCACGGAATATCAGAAAAATTAATACCATGGATTAAAAATAAAATAAAATAATTGTGCAATCGTGCAAACTGATTATAGAAAATTTAACCGACGTG
The DNA here is from genome assembly GCA_035043665.1 of Drosophila quasianomalipes. Lineage (NCBI taxonomy): Eukaryota > Metazoa > Arthropoda > Insecta > Diptera > Drosophilidae > Drosophila > Drosophila quasianomalipes. The sequence continues at coordinate 15,034 of JAWNMU010000183.1, forward strand.
CGTAAAAATGTCGTAGCCATGAAATACCTTCAAGTAATTAGTATGAATCATTGTTAATAACACAATACAAATTTCAAATATAAAACTCTAAATTGCACATACCTTGATTTATCCTTTTTTGCAGGGCTACTAGTTAAATCTGGAAAATCTTTTCCTCCAAACAAGTGCCATGTAAATGTCATCTCACATAGTGTATAACTTTGTTCAGGTATTGGAAAATGTACAGGAGGACGTAGGACATCAACTTTTTCACTTGGTAAACAGAAATGGTTGTCAACTATTTGAAGTGGGTCTTCAGAAACATATATTTGCTCGACTCCAAATTTATCCTTTAGCAGAAAATAAGATATAACCAAAATATTTGCTTAGATCAAGGTTTGTCCTTAAGTATAGCAACGCAGGATATTTAAGAATATTTTAAATTCACACAATTTGTTATTTTTCTTATCCCCTGTAGATATTATAGATTATTATAATTTTCTCATAAAAAGAGTATTGCATTGAAGGCGACACGGACTAAACCCAAAAGGTATATTTTCTTTTCTTTTTTTCAAATTCAAACTGTTCTTTCAGTTTATTTTCATAACATTTTCCATTTCATTGCCCTTCATTGCCATTTCATTGTCTCGGATTTATGAATAAAAACATGCACTTTTTCGGATTTCGTGATGACGATTCACGTTACTTCTGCTGATCTGCATTTCTTAGATCAAAATTCTTTTCACGTGTTATGTGCGATAAAAGTCACCGTCTCATCAAATTCAATAAACTTAGGTATGATAACAATGTGAAGACTATTTTTTCGTAATCCGACCAAACGAAACTTAATTCAACTTCGGTACTTGAAGAATAATTTCCGCAAAAAAGAGAAATGTTTATGATTTTTGTATCCTTTTGTATGTCGTTATCCATTAACTCATTTATATTTTGTAACCTCAAGACACATCACAAATTACTGTGTGTAGACCCATTGCTGCCGAAGGTTTTTATGTGTACTTTTATCGTCCTTTACATACTTTTTTTGTTGTCAATAATTATTTAAACAAACCGATCAATTCAGTTAACCGAATGTATTGCATATATAAAAAGTGTAGCAAACATAACTTTAAGAAACGTTTATTAGTTTATAAAAAAATATTTATGTATAACTTACCATAAAAAAATTGTCCTCATCGTGTATGACATGAAAGTCTCTTTCCTCTAATACCTGCGCATTGGTAAATAAAGTAGCTCCAAGATCGGCTTGGACTTGCGGTAGGGCAGTTTTTTCGTGTAGATAACATGACTCAAGCATTACATTTGATTCAAAGTCTGAAATATTGCAGGCATCAAAGCTATTTTTGAATAATGATGTACTTTGTTGGATTTCAGTTTCATTTTTCTGTATCACATTCATTTTTGTTGATAAATCTGACGGCGAAGTTTCTTTTACATCTTTTACAGCATCGGCCATAAGTATATTTATATGTTTTAGTGTATCATCATTATTCTGATCATTTCTGTTTAATGGGCCATCATCAGGTTTTTCAGAGCCAACGCTATTCTTTTCCTTAGACATTAAGTCTTTATCGTTTGCTATATACGCAATAAGTTGTGCTAATGCATCTGCTGCGTCAAAGCACGTTTTTAAATGCATGTCATGAATTGAAGACCGCAAGTCAACGTTAGGATATAATTTACTCTGATCATTCAGATGTATTGAAAAATTAATCAGTCCCACGCTTAAGACTGGTACTAAGCCAGAACAATTTATGTGAGCCGAAGGTTCATCAACGGCACCTTGAACCTAAAAAAATTTAAATATAAATTCATATGCTTATTTATTTTATGTATACTATATAAAGTCTATCAAAAATACATAATTTAAGAAATAAATGTAGAAAAATAAAAATTAAAAAATACTAATTAAAACATTTTGAATTTAAAGCTGCAAAACGTGTACAAGGTATTAAAATGTTAAATGATCTAGCTTCAAGGAAAGAATTAAGGAAACCTAAAAAAACCGAATCGCACCAATCTTAGTAAATTACAGAAAACACGGAATTGGTTTGTTCAGTAGACCTTTGGGAATAGCGCTTCAATTTGGAAGACTACAAAGTGTTTTCTTTTTTAAATACTCTATTGTATTTGTTGAGTTGGGAAAATTAATTTTGATATTGAAAGCTGAGCGGTTGCTACCTATATAATTGGCAAAAGATTGTCACAAAAAATTGACACTAAAACTTCTTAGCGAAGGACATCACCGTAAAAAGTGGTACTGGTGAAATTAGAATAGCCTGCACTTGCAACGACATTGAATTACAATCGGAGCTGGCTCAAAGATGGACGGAAATGGAAGATGTCAACGGCGTCAAGAATAGGATGAGCGAGTAGTTCATACTTTGTGAAGTGGCCGGAGGCAGTAATGGACTAGTGATGAAGGCAATAAATGGGGTATACAATTTAAATTGGCTAATGAAAGCTTAAGTAAAATTCTCTCGCATAAACCTTTGCAATTTGAAGTATCAGTAAAGCAGCAACTAAATTGTACATCCTCAGAAACCCAATCACTCAAAACTTAAACGTTGCGAGAGCGTGAAGCGGAAAAAAATTCTCACGTTGGAGAAAAACACTAACGTTGATCACAAAGCTAGGTTTGTACGCAATGTACAGGCAGTTACTTCCGCAACAAACAAATATAAACCAAATTGTAGTATTTTTCGTAGTTTAAAACATTTTAGAATACTTATAAAAAGTGTACTGACGAGCTTTCATTTCCCCAAAGAATTCCATTTTTGATTTCAAATAACATCTTCCGCTTTATTTTTAGAGCTTTTGGTTCAACTACCGAGCACATGATTTTTATTTAGAAAAAATCGATTCAAGTCATTATAAAATTGTAAAAGAAAATTAAGAATATATATAGGCAGATGATTTTCTTCCAATGATTTTTATACCTGATACAAAGAAAAAGCCAGTAAAGGTGTAAATTCATTAAACACGCTTTTTCCTACAATTTTTAATTGATATTTAGGTTGCTGCTAGCACCTTTTAAGGAGCGGATAATTTGGCGGACACGCCCGTTACCGTATCAATAAATTTTGAAATCATAAGACAATAAAAATTGTATGGCTAGAGTTAAAAAATGTAAAACTAGATTAATGACAAATCCTTTTTCAATTGTCGATAACTTAAGACATAAATGATTTACTTACTGTTGGGCCAATAGACAGAATACAGTCTTCAGTTATCATTCGTAAAGTACATCCGGTAATTGGATATATAATGTTGCTGCTAAAGGAGCAATATCCAATATCAAGTAATGCCCGATATGATAGATATTTTGGCCTATAATGGATATTTTTAAAAAGTATTATTTATTGTTAAAAATTGAAGACGAGTTTGAGTTAACACTATGTAAAGTTGACTCTTTATAACCAACGCCAGTTGAGGCTAACTACTTAAACTTGTTGGTTTTGGTAAAGTGGAGTAATATCACAAAATCTTTATTGTTGCGCCACATCCATTTTCACAAACTTCATCTCCTCTCGCTTGAATGTTGGGTATTTTAATTTTGTTTTTAATTTGCAAGGCATTAAAGAGACGTCTCATCCAGACTTTCCTCAAAAAACGAGACATTTCTGATTATGGTATGACTGGTGTCAATTTTATAGTTTTGGCATCAGTATAATAATGAAATGTTCCTTTGCCTGTCAACCTTCTAGCTAGTGACTTCCCAATAACCAGTATCCTTGTTCCGATATTGTGTAAACGTAGAAATCATTTTTTTAATGTCTTCGTATTGATTGTTTTTTTAGAAACTTGGTTGAGATCGACCATATTTGACTTTAGAATTATGTCAACAAAAATATATATTATTGGAAAGGTATACCGAATCGTCGAGGTGGCAGCGTACTAATTGAAGTATAACCATGCGCCAGTCAGTCGGAAATGATTAGTTGGAATTCTGATACTGAAATTGGTGTTAAGCTTTTCATTTAAACCCCTTCTTCTTCTGATATTTAAATTTAATTTATCTCGTATTAAAGGAATTTCTTCACATTTGCGGGGTTACGACTTATTTGTTGTTTTAGACGGTCTTAATCTTCCTAAGTAATTTTTACTAGCACAAATTTGCTTATTCCTTCCGATCACTATGATTTCTTAACTTGTATGCTTGATCTTTCGGAGTTTCAGATCAATTTAAATATTAATTTAAATTCTTTATTTGATTAATAATTCCCATACTATTGTTGTTTTTAGGCAATCTCCCTAATTAGTTGCTGAAAATGCGAAATTTTATCATTTAAATCTCTTTCCGGGTCTAAAACGATGCTTGTTTTGTAGCGAAACTGATTATTGCATTCTCTACCATACAGCTGACAGTCTCAAATTGGGCTCATACGGAAAGGATTCGAATAGTCGGACGAACGGACGGACAACATGACTAACGCATAAATTCAATATGTGCTGGACTTATACTAATTGACAAACAAGACTATTTTTTTGTTAGCTTAGTCAATCCTATGATCAGATTCGTTAAGGTAAGTTGCGTGTATTTTTATGAAAGTTTATATTCTTTTCCATTAAAATAATAAACTTACCGATACTCCATTGCAAAGTTCCAAATATGGCCCTGAATTTCCGAAACAAGCGCATATGGCTCGTACGCTTCAATAGGAAAGTCCTGAAATAAAAAATCTGTATTCTTAAAAAACAAGTAAGCGTGTGACGAAAAAACCATTGACCATTCAAATTTCGTAACACATTCTCTAAAATAACGGGTGAAATAAGCTCTCCCGATTTTTGCATAATCTTAGGAGGAGATTCCTTTAATTATAACTTCTTAGTTTGGTAACTCCAACTGCGGCAGGTATAGGCTGTTTTATCTGCTTTTTGAAGGATGTTACTAATAATATACATTTCGAATTTGGTGACTAGCTTTCAAATTGCTCTATCCATTTATACCATTAGGTATTTTAGGCTTTGGATACGGTTATTTTTTTATTGACCTTTAAGGGCAGTTACCAGTAATACACCTTCGAAATTTTAGGACTCTTTCTCAAATCAAATACTGTTGCAGATGTAGGCATTTTCGATTCGATTTTTAAAAACTTTACCAGCAATATGCGTTATCGATTTTTGAGGCGGGGAAACTGCGGGCGTCGCTGGTGGACATGGCCGATCTTTGAAGGAAGTCACCAACCAAATTTGGCGTCTGTAGCTTTAAAATTTTATAGTCATATTTGGACTTAATCGATTTGCGATTATCAGTTACTTGGATTTTCTATCCCGTCTGTCTGATGTAGGTACAAATGAGAATGTGTTCCAAGTTTCAAGTCTCTAGCTCTAAGCGCGTCGAGGAAACAAGCATACTTACAGTTACATTTAAAAAGTCGATTAGTTGATAAATCCAATGATTAACTGAATATTCAGGTTTATGCCATACATTGACCCCATTTATTCCAAATGCAAGCTTTATTCTCTGTAAAATAAAATAAAATATATTTATTTTCAATTAACTTCTTGTTTGTAATTAATGTTTTTAGTCTCAGGCTTAAAGCAACAATACTTTAAGCATTGTCATTGTATGATTGCATTTAATCGCTGGTATAAGAGGCACAGACAAAACCAGATCAGCGACAAATAAAGCTGAGGAAGGAAAGTATTTTTTCGGCACGAGACCCAACTCAATTTGAGGATTCACTCCTTAAAATTGCGAGCAATAAGAAAATCGACCATCAAGGAAAGCGATACTCATTGGACATCAGGAAGAACCCACAATAAAACTCTACTGTTAATCTGAGACCCAAAAGAAAACCTGTTTAAGGAAGATTACGTTAGCCGAATTTGTCGTTTACATCTAGGCTCTATGACTTTTTGGCTTATTAAGGCCAAAAATACTGCACTAAGAAATGCGGCTTTACGACTTTGACTGGGATGATCCAATTATAGATTTCATGTGGATCGAAGTCTCCTGATCATATTCGGAGGTAATCCTTCATTGATTGCGGATGCACGCTTCAAACTAAGATACGTTTGTAGCCAACAGAGTTGAAGATATCCAACGAATAACTTCAGACGTAACTTGATTCCATGTTGCTTCCACGAAGTAGAATCCAGAATCCAACTTAAAGATTCGCTCTGGTTGATTGCTCGGATTTTTTGCAGCGCTTCTAAGATACCTGGCCATAACTTCTTACTTTGCAGTTACTGTTGGAGGGAAAGGAATCTGCAGTAGTTCGGATGGTGCCCGATGAGGAAGCTAATAGCATTTTCAAAATCATTGAAAATCGTCCCCTAAATGTTTCCATTCATAGCTCTTTCCTAGGAATGAGTGCTAATATTCATCAGTCGTACTTCCTAAATAATGAAGAGAATGAATCTTTGGAACAAGCCAAGAAAAGATGAGACAATGAGCAGTAATCGAATGATCCTTTTCAGTTTCGCATCACTTTTTTGTTTGTATAAACTATTGATGAGGTAAACCAGAAGAATATAAAGAATATTAAGTTAAACTTTTAAATTACCTTTAAGCGCTTATCTGGTTGCTTTCTTAATTCAGCGACAACAGATACCATTTCCTCTCGATTATTTGTTACCCTCTGTTCATTTGGAAGGTTACAAATTATCCGTTTAAGACTTGTATCAGTAGCATCACTCCAAGCATTAGCCGATTCACTCGAGATGTTTCCTGCAACATGAGAAAAGGAGATGTAAAATGCTCTAAGAAGAGAGATCTCGACCCTGACCCTAATTTCTTGCCTATAATATTCTCAGGCCCACCCCAGCCCCTAAAAATCAAATATACTTATTTCGGTAACTTTCAGCCCTTAAACCAATATACCAGATGGTGTAAGTCCATAAAACCATATGCCCCACACAATTTGAAAGCCAGGCACTAGATGCACTATGCTCGACTTACTTGGGTTGCATCTACTGGTTGCATAGTTACCGGAGGCGTAAATGGTAACTAGGTGCGGAGAAATTAACGAGATGGTTAACCTTAAAGTAATAAATGTCAGTGATACCAATAAATATTTCAACGAAAGGTTGGCAAGGTCATAGCCAATGAATGGTGAAATGGACCAGCAACAAAATTACCTCCGATGATGGTAACTAAACACCAGGATCCAAGGGATCACATCACCTTTTATCACTACTCGTAGCTAATACTGGCAAGCCTTACTTATAGATCGAGTAACGACCATTAGCTGGAGATTCGCTTCACTAAACTGAAAATAATTATCATTCCGCTTACAGTTCACCTGTGTTCATTTGGACCGACACACAGACGGTCATTGCAATATCGACTATCTTACGAATATCTTACTAGATGGGATAAGAGATGTATTCTGCATGTGAATTATTATTATTATTCTGCCTGAGAATGCGGCAATAATTTGACAAACAGACAATTTTCTTAGAAATAACATATGGGTTAAAGCACATTCTCCTATAATATCCGTTATACCCAATGCGCCCATGGGTGCCGTGAATATAAAGAGATCAGCAAATATAAACAGAATATGTTAAATTAGTTTTTAAACTTACCACAGTGATATACATCAATTTCTTTTAATTGAGTACAAAAATAGCCCAGATTTTTTTCATTTTTAAGGCCAGTTACCGAAAATAATCGAAATTCTTTTAAATTGCATTTCAGTTTTGCACGAGAAGATGTTTGTTCTTTATTTTCCACATCACGAATATCCGTATAGATGAGTAAGATTCCTTCCTTAACACATAATTCAAAGGAACAAACGCTATTTTCTTCTTGTGATGTAGCAGATTGTGGCTCCCACATTAATAAGTTCCAATTCAGACGATTATAAATTATTTCATAGAGATCCTTAGATCTAAAAACAAACAAAATAACTTTTTAACTAATTTTTGAATTTGTGTTTAGAAATGAATAGTAAATATAATAATTACAGGAAAAATAAATATGTAAAGAGAAATAATGGCTATCTTAGGCACGCAAAAGATTCCACATCATTGCAGATCAGAGTTAATCTGTATTCTATAATATTTATTTATATGATTTATGTTTCACGACTAGCTGTAAGCTAAATATTCCACATAATCCATGCGCATTTCAGACGTCTTAGGCCGAAAATGTGTATGTCGATCTTTGAAGAAGGTTACCGACAATTTACCTTCTACGTTTGGTGACTCTATCTATAAAATTGTGGGAGATGTGCTGTTTTATCAATCAGGTGTGGGCGCGGCCATACAAATATATTGTCGGCTCTTAAAGGCGGCTACCAGTAATACAAAATTGGACGGCTCTAACTCAAAAACTACGAAGATATAGCCATTTCAAAGGAGCAGGTGCCTGGGCGGCACGACGGAGCTGGGCGTGGCATCAACTTAACAACCAAGCCTTAAAATTGTGGGAGATATGTGTCTCTATCGATTTGCGATTATCGATATTATCGACGGACAGACAGCAAGGCGGCCGTTGCACAAAACCAATATACTATCAGAGTATAAAAAAGATGATCTGACTCAGTCTCGATCGAGCTGAGGGTTTGTAAAAAATTTGTATTTGTGTGCTAAAAAATGCTTATTTATTGATATTGGCAAGGATTTTTTGTACTTGGAAACCAGACCAACTACAACAGAAGCAATGAAATATTACAATTACGAGGCTCTATTGCTTTGTATTGCAATGAATGGAATGTGAACATAGCTAAGCTACATTATTAATAAAGATAATATTAAAGAATTTTGTTGTCACGCTTAAACTTTGATGATGTAGTAATATCAATAATTTATCTTCAAGGACATATTATTATACACATACCATATATAAAAAATTTTACTCACTCTAGTACAATTTTAACTTTCGGAACAGAAACCAGAATTTTCAAATTGGATGAATCCTTAGAACCTTCACAGAATTCATTTATTTCATCAGTGTCTCCAGGCAAAAAGAAATCGGTCTTGTCTAAAAAAGAAAACCAAAATAATATGCACAAGATTAGGCATCGCATATATTAATAAATTTTTCGGAACTCAAGAAAAGCAAGTCAATCACACTAAAGCGAAAGAATTATTAGGTAAGAAAATATTTTGTGATATATAAGCTCAATAGTTATACCCAATATTAGGAGACCTCTCCCACCCCATTAAGTGTATATATTCTTGATCAGCTCGAGTCAAAATAGCTAACTTATTCCTCAGTTTTAAAGATATATTTATGAAACTTGGAATATATTGGCTAAGAGGAATAATGCAACTATGTTGTCCGTCCAATGAAGGGGAATCGGTCTAACACCACCAGGTATATCAGTTTTGGAAACCGGAAAGGCATTTAAATGAATTTCAATTGCGTTGAAATATGTGAAAATGTTTGTCTTATCATCATAATTGTGTGTTCTTCAGGGTAAGAGATCGGCAGGTTTCCGCATCTTAGTCCCATATTTTTAGATCCCTTAATATATGACTTGCTTCAGACTCTCGGTTATGCATGATAATCTATACCGATAATATTCTAAGGTATTTATTACTGTTTTATTAAAAAATTTCGAAAATAGATCATATGGGATCCTTTTTTCTATAATTCATAATCTATTTAGAAGCTGTTTCTAAATCTATTAATTATGCCTTCCCTTTAAAGTCAACTGGTCTTCCATAAACTTAAGATATTACATAAATGAGTGAATTTTTCGGCTGGCTTATACTTCATACGTGATATGTATTTGTTAAGTTTGTTTTCTTATTTGTACAGAAGCAAAATTAGCTGTTACAGTTTTGATATATCGATTAGATGTGGGATTTGAGTTTCCTATATTGACTATTTATCATTTGCTTTGCAAACTGTTTCCTTATCAGATTCGAAATATTTATTACCTGTACTCTCGTAAAGTCCTTCGATATTAGATGAATAGCCATATGAACATTTACAGCTGAAAGGTGATTTACATTTTTGTCTTGCGCTGTTTTCAAAAGATTTAGTTTCCTCGTCCTTCGAGGTATCTTTCGAACTGTAGACTCTTACAACAATTCTGAAAAAATATTCAAACAAAATTTTCATTATTATTTTGAAGTTATGAGAATTTTATGGCTACCGGACTGCTTAATTATCAACTTTTTGAATTAAGCAAAAAAAAATTTGCTTAATAATTAATAATCAGAACCTACTTTAATATCAATAAAATCATCTTATTTTTGTCAAGTATTAATAGAAAATTTGTAAGATACAAAGCAAAAAGAGGTAAGTATTGTAAGTGATAACTTCAATAATGGTTGAAAATATAAGAAAATGCGGCAGCAAATAATGACAACTGCTCATGGCTTATTGAATTTAATTTAATTACCTTATTGTACCATAGACAAAAATAAAAGTTTCCGAAAAACAGGCTATCAGAAAAAATTATTATAAGTTGGGTTGTATTAACGATGCACTTGTACGTCGTAACTTATAGTTTTAGTCCAGATATATTGTACAAATGCCAGATCTTAACAATGCTGATTAAGGAGCTTAAATAACTCCTTCTTATTTACAATGTAGATTCTCTTTGTGCATCTCTAGCGGAGAAATGTTCTAGTCTATAAGTTTTAAGCTTCAAGGACGTCGAAGATGGACATATTCTCAATATACCCTTATATCGTATTGCGACATTTGACATATGTATCGCGGTTTTGGTCCAACCCAGCTTTTTGTTTTTTTTTTTTTGCAAGCAGTCCAGAAAAGTTTCTGATTCGATAATCATCTAGATTCAGCTTAAGAGTCCCATAGAAACCACTACCAGATGGTAAATTTAAGACTAGATTGCCCGTTAATCAAATTCATATTTTCTATTGAGTACAAACATAATAAAAATACATCACAAACCACAGCTAAACCTACCCTCTAGGTCAATTAAGAGAATACTCTGAAGTCGCGACTTATTCCCAATAAAAATAGCTTAAAAAGAAACGTATACACCACAAAAAAAAAAAACGACCTAAATGTAAATGAGGAATGTGTAAATATTTATGCATAAAGACTAATATTACAGATAAAAATCGCATGGGCCTCCGTCATTAACTCTGGTAAGACTTTTAGAGCCACCAAATGACAAGGGTGGACAATCTGCGACGTGCCGTGTATGATACATATGTATGTGATTAATTAAATTTTAACTGGAAATATCTTCTTTAGAGCTAATATAGTTATTAAATGTGAAACAGGTTACAGCTTACTTTTCCGTGTCAGCCGTCGACTTATCCAGTTTATTCTGAGATGAACATTGCATAATATGAATATCATTCGTAATGCCTTCATCCTGAAAACATAAAATGTATATTTTGAATAGAACGTGGTAAGCAAGCAAATAGTTTGCTTCGTCAATTTAATTTGATATCCAATCAATTAATCTTTTTAAACTTAAAATTTAGGCCCTTCCAATAAAAACCGCATACAATACACGCTACTTATGTTTACTCTGCAAATGAACGCTAATCAAATATATAAGCATCTTAAAAAACCAAACTTAAATAGTTTGAGAAATATTTATCATTTTCTAGAACCCCACAGTTGTTCGAAATATGCTGATGAGGCATACACATGGGCAAGAAAATCATCGGTCAGCGAGGCCTCTGAGTAATTCAAGCGGCTTCGCTGGATGCCTAAGCCGCCCTTGTGGAGACCAGCCGCGGCGGCAATCCACAGTGACAGCGGATCGGCTTCTGTGTTCCTTCAGTTAAAATTATACTGACAAAGAAGCAAGATGGGCTTCGAATAAAATATTGTATTAAATCTCACTTGCGTACTTATTAACGATCTACATCACTAGCCGAGCCATGTCCGTCTTTTTAAGCAAGCAGCTATTTGGCTACTAGCGCTGCAAGCATTTTTAATTATTTTGATTACATAAAATTAATTAACACTTTCAGTTTGCAGTTCTATGGAAAAATATGTATTTGCAATATATTTTCAAGCTAGTTTGCATTATTGAGTACAGAAATAGTTCCAAAATAAAATAGAAAAGATTTTAAATAGTTGCAAATGGACATCTAAAGCTTTTTGTGCTTTCGCAAATTGGCACTCAGCTGTTGATCTTGTTCAAATATATATAAATTAAACGGTCGGATATGCTTCTTCTATCTATTACATACTATTGGACAATTTTATTATACCATTTTTAATCTTTTTGAATGGGTTTAGAGTATACAATTAGTACCCTGTCCGATGAGTAAATTGAAGCTAGTCATTTGAAATACTCTCCACTCTGCTTAAATTCTTATAAAATATTGCAAAACTTTTCCTCAGTGTATATATATTATCTTTAATACTCTTTTCTGAGAAGTCTGCACATTTTTGAATACCGTTAAATATTTTCTTAATTGCCTCTTAGATCAACAAGACGAATTTTTAAAACAATTACTTACACAATAAAATCCTTCGACTTTATCCACAATTACACAAACATATGATTTCCACTGAACTAATACATTTCGGAAGTCCAATAACAGATAGTCGCTTCGTATATTTTTCGTCATGGGATCTCGAAGTAGTCCGCCGTCTATTACTGGAAACCTAATTTATTGGTAAAAAGAAGAAAATAAATACATTTATTACATAAATTAATAAAAAAGTGTGAAGGCTGTTGTGTATTTTATTCTTATATAGAAATGTTTCACTCAAGTATTAAAGTATCTTAACGTGTGATGCAATGTGCAAATACGGAAAATCTATACTTTTAACCGAAAACGGAAAAGTCTTTCAGTACTTTGACAAGATATTGCACCCGAACCAAACTGATAATTCACCAAAATTAGTTTACGATCGAGCTCCACTGTAATGGATCGATTTACTAGTCATAATTATAATTAATTCAGGGTTTGAAAGTTATTCAAATTAATAAGGTGTTAACATCAGTTTAAGATTACGATTTAATGAAGAAACGAAAAAATGTATATGTAATACAACTTTTTGCAATATAATCATAAACACCATACAAGGTTTTATTTACTTTAATATACTTGTCATCATATAAAATGCGAAACAATGCAAATACACAAAAATCCAAGACAAACATTACAAAGCGACTATTTCCAAATAAGGTGACCGATATTTGTAGAACAAAAAGGTAAAGTTAGCTATCTGGCTAACCAGTGTGACAGTGTGTTGAACTTACCTTAAATTTATTTTGAAAGAATTACATTTAATTTGCACATCCATTGGATTTGAATTTTCCAGTACTACCTCATGAGCATCCAAATCTATAAAAGGCGATGTTCCTATAAGAGCACTTAATCTGTCATAAATTGAAATATCCAATTCAGTGGTACAGTCGTCTAAGGTGCATTCAATTGTGTTACTACACGTGTTGTAGTTCTGCTTAAAAAGGTACGACGAATTATGAGACAGAGTAATTTCTGGTCTAGTGTGGTATCCTTCTTGACAATTCTGAAAATAAAAAGTAGTGTTATTTGATTTTATTTTTAATCTATATTTGTATGCTTAATTCGAAGAAAAAAGTGTAACTTGAAGTGAAGGATGAATTAAAATCTGTTACGATAGTTTGATCGAGTTGTTTATCAATCTAAAAGTATTTTGTGAACTAGAAGAGTACAGATTGGTAGGAAAATATAAAGGTATAAGTGAGTAGTGAAAAATTGTATCGATATTATGAGTATATACTTTTTAGAAAAAGTAAAAATACTCTAGTCGAGAGAGCTCAACTTTTGCGCTAAAAAATATGTATTTATAATTCATGCATTAAATTGTAATTCAAAACTAATTATGTTGTCCATCGCAATGGACAAAAAGGGAGGGAACAGAGTAGCAGCACAATTTTAACACATTGTTTAGCACGGGTACAGACAAATATACTTTTATACCATTGGTATCAGAGTATAAAAAGAACAGCCTGGGCCTAAGACAAAATCGTGGCAATAAAAACATTTTGTATATAGACACCTAATAATAAATACATAATAAATAGATATCTTAAGCGTCGGGCACAAGTTGTTATTGGAATCTCACGTTTCAACGTATTAATTAATTGCTAATTTCCTTAGTAGTCATTTTGTAAAAAATTACTTATTACTCTTTTTGTTATTGAAACCTATTTTGACCGATAGTAAGGAAATTGATCGAATAATTTAAACAAACTAGACATGTGAGTAAGTACTCTTATATTCTTTAAATGACGGACAAACGGATAGATGGATCGACAATCATACGGACGTGACTAGATGAAGTCGGCTGTTAATTCTGATAAAGAATGTATTTAGCCTATGAGGGTCGGAGACAGTACTTTCTGCCTGCTACATAAATATGTACAACTTTATAACAATCACTACTTAACCATTAACAGTGGGTACAACGCAAACAAATAGGTCAATACTCACATTTTTTCTGTCAAACAAAATGAGGTGACTCTCGATGTTGTCAAGTATTTCACTGAAGTCAAAGGTCGTTGCTGACAATGAACTCTTTAAAGTTAACTCATTGCATCGCCTCTGTTGATTTCCATTTACTAATAAGGAGGATACCATAATCAGCAGATAGTTACTGTTTGGTATTGGTATATAGTGTTCCTTTAAGGGATTTTCCATATATGTGTTTGGGAAAAACGTATTTGCAATTTTCGAATAGTTCTCGAAACTTTCATGGCTATATATACTGCTGGTCCCTACACTACTAGCAGTATTTTCAAAAAGTATATCATTGTGTAAGATAACGGCAACAATTTTAAATATTTGCATTTTAAATTTTAAAATTTCGCCAGATTTTTCTACAGTACCGCTATTTAATTGAGCATTGCTATAGGACGTTGATATGCTATTGGTAGATGTCGAAGATATATCAGAACTAGATATTTTGTTCTTTTTCACATCGGTATACAAAAATTCTGATTTTTTAAAACTATCTCCTTCAGGACACCACTCTCCATCCTTTCCAACAATGCCTGTCATTTTTGTATTGCAATGGGGTAAGACAATTCAGTTTTAAAATCCGAAAACTTTTTTAACATCTTATCTTTTGGACGCACATCATCAAATCCTTTTAAAATTCGGGTTAGCAGATGCGTTTGACGAGGGGTGAGCATAAAATAAATGTCATCTATTATAACTTCCAGGTTGATTTTTGGACCAACTATATTTTCAGTTTGTTTCCACGCTAATTTCAAATTCTGGCATCCTTTGAATTCCACTATTTTACATAGGCTTCCAACAGACACCAACTCCGCAGTATGGCTTTCACTATAAATAAGTTCCGAAGTATGAACCGTTAAGTCATTAGTAACTAAGTTGTGCTTAGCAATCATCGGTAAATATTTCAAATTTGGAGGCTGTTCCGTGCTGTCATCATTGCCTCCAAAGCCTTCATTTGATGATGAATATTTTCCATATCCAGTTTGATTTTTATATTCAACATGCTTGGCTTTAAATGATACAATAAGCTTTTTGTCTGACTTTGGCAGCGTGTATTCGATGTTTATCGTCGTATTGGTTAAGTTTGCATGTATGCGATTCAGAACTGAAAAATATACAGATATTTGCAAAATAAATTAATAAAATTTGCAATCTAATAATTTTTTCATTGACAAACAATTTAATTATGATTATTATCGATATGTATTTTAATGTGGCTACTATGATTTTAGTTTCCGTATCTTGTTGTCGCTTTCGCCTTGCATTCACAACAGACATGTTTCTCTCGCGATTTTCGCGTCTATAATAAATTTGACATAAATTTGTGTTTTATCAGTTGGGTAGAACACATAATTATTATTATATAATTGCTTATTTCTAAAGTACTTTAATAGAATAACAAATAGCAGCCCAAGCACGCTGTTGGCTTGTGCAGTTGTTGTTGTTTTGTTAATATATTTGTTAATTTTATTTGTATTTTTACTCTCTTTTTTCCAGTAATATTATTATTTATCTTTTAATTTAATTTAAATTTTTAATCAATATCATTGACTTTGAAAATTAATTTCTGCTATATTAAAAATGAACAGATTCGTGCAAATAATAATATGGGATTTGTTTGCTACTGGATGAGTGATAATGTCTCACACGAAAGATGAGCTAGCCATAACTACCGTATTATTCACCTGAGTGAATACAAACTACTACTATTCGATGCTTTCGGCAATCGAAAACGATTCTAAAAAATAAAAGCCTTGAGATCGTTTGAAGCTGCTTTTCCCTCGACATATACCAAAAATGTCCATGCCATATTTACAAATAACTAATCTTGCGTCCTTATAGGGTGACGAAAACCACATAATTCCCATGAATGTTATCGGTATCACCGAAAACGTGCCTGATTTTGAAATTGTTAGCAACGCTGATGCAAATTAATATAATTTAACCAAAGCAATAGCTCAACTGGATGCTACTGTTACATTTCCTAATATGATCCTTGTTGTTTATTCGCTCAAGAAACATATATTTAGTTTAAGTCTGTCCATTTATTCTATATCTGATGATTTTAGTCAGGTCAGGTCTAAGCCAAAATTACGGTACAAAAATTCAAGTTTTCGTGCATATTTCGATTTTGCTCGCAATGTTTGTGTATTATTGTAATGTTTTTAATTGAAGTCGATAGGCTGAAAATGTGGTCTATGGCCAACAATTTAAATAAACGTATAATTTACCAAATGCGAAGCATGCGATTAACTTATCTCTTATATTATATTGTTGCTCACCGTTGTCAATGGTTTCAGCAAACTTTTCCAATCCAATCAAAGTATTGTTGTGATTTAAAAATGGTATGTCGTCATCAATTTGCTTCATGCATTCTTCGGCCATTTGCATGGAACTACTAACAGATGACCACATCGACTCCAACATAGTTGTTCCGCTTTGGCAACGCGTGACTGGTCTGAGGGTTATTGTCAAATTTGAGATATTGAGTAAACTGTCGTTGGTCATAAGAGCATTCCATGGAACCATTGCCGTCAAACATCCAATTTGTCCAGAAACCACTTCAAAAGCCCAGCCTTGTCCTTCAAACAATTCGTTGAGAGCCTAAAAATAAACAATTGGTAAATATTAATTAAATCATTCAATCAACTTAAATCCGAGAGAGCCCATTTTTGATATGCTGGTGGAAACACAAGATATCAAAAGATTGCTTAAAAAGGCATTGTTAGTAATGATACTAATACCTGGTTGAAAAGCAGGCACCAATGTGTGGGAGCTAGCATTCACACACTATTAAAAACTATTTATCTGTCCAAATAATTTTAGTGCGTAGAAAGTTAGCACTTGGTTATGCATCACATTTTTTTGTATGCCAAAGTCAAATTTTCTACTTTTCCTCAATTTAGGTTTCGGGCGTGTTATAGAATGAAAGACATGAGGGAAACTGAATTATACTTACATTAACTTTAAGTGATATATTTTCCACAACAGCTTTTCCATTGTAAAGATCCACTTTTAATTGTTCCAAGTTGAGATTATTTTCAAAAAACTGTCCCAAATACCTTTGCAGTAGGTACCTGCATGTCTTTGTCTTTAATCCGTCCCACAGATTAAACCACGACATCTTTATTAATTGTCAAATTGAAGTGAAACTTCATGTAGTAAATATTTACACCTTTGTTTTTATTTTCCTTTCATTGGAGATGTGTTGTTGACAACAGGTTATTCGACACGAAATATCGATCATAAATAATAGTATCGATATGTAAAAAGTACAATATATATCGAATATGCTCGCTCTTCTTCTAATCACACTGAGCAACATCTTGTGGGACGCTTGAGAATTTTCAAATAAGTGAAACACTGTTCATATAAGCAAAATTAGCATCAGTATCAATTCCAGCTTTTAAACCCAATTTACAGATTGACGAAAAATTTCGCGAGCGAAATTGCAATATATTTCGTTTGACGAACCTAAAAGAAAAAACAGGTCTGCTGAGAGGCAACATTCTATGGTGGTTTGTCGAAAAGCGCCGTCAAAATATATCAAAGTTAATTATTTTGACAACCGTCTAGAGATTTTTGATATATTATTATTATTCTTTATTATTTATAATCGATATTGGAGCAGCAAATGAAAACCACCGTGCTTTGCATATAATTTTGAACCTCCTCTTCCATCTGCATCGACAAGCACATTTAACATAACAGCAAATTATTAACAGTAGCTGCCTTTCGTGTGAATAGCCTATTCCGAACCTCAAAATTTAAATTATATTCGATATATTGTTTGGAGTATCTGATCGGGAATCGAATATAGTATCGCATTGTTTAAAATATCTGGGATGCGATATTTTCTTGTTTTAAACCATACCTAATACAGCCCTATTTTTGTTTTATAAGTTTATACAAAATGGGTAGCAGGTTGCTGTCTTTTGTGGCGAGTAGCTGGCAGACTTCTGCATTAAGACTTGGAAATCATGTAAACTTTCTAAGCGTTCCATCAACATTGTGTTTTTTCCGAAATACAAGTTTTTTTAATAAATGTAAGTACACGTGCTACGAATACCGCTTATGATCATGTAATATAGCGACAGCACATCACAACTACCTCCCTAATAATATATGTACATATATATTAGAGGGCTATCAGCTGTTGCTTTGAAACTTATACATTATATAAATTGTCCGTTTGGATAAATTTGTTATTCATGTCTGATGTTATGGGTAAAGTTTAAATAGGTGGATGTCAAAAAAGGAATTACTTAGCATAGTCTGATGTTGATAATTTTTTGTGAAAATATCGGGAGCATTTAGCAGCATATTAATCTGAGATGACTACAATTTGAACTAGTGACATATTTGATTTAATTTCATTTCGGGCTATCCGCTTTTATTTATTTATTTACAATAATAATCTTCAAAAATGGAAATAAAACAAATAAATATATTGACACGAGACACATGAATGTAAAATTAAATCCTCACTCGAACGTAAAACTAGGTATAAGCCACCGTATAAACTATACTTACTCACAGAAACACTTAAAACCTGTCCGCACAATTACATAAAATGGCTCACCAAAAACATAATGCAATAATCAGGTTGGAACTCTGTCATGGACATAAATAATTCAATCTCAAGCTAGAGGAAGACTAGAGCTAGAAGAGAAACAATTTCACCAAGAACAACTGCTCTTCTTAGACGACCACGCACAGCCACACGCCCTTTCAAAGTACTTAAGCTAACTTAAGCATTCAAGTCTCTCAATACTCTTTGGCTCCAATTACCCAACCAATCTCCTCCAAGTAAACAAACTCATACCATATTAATATAACCTAATCGGTCATGTTTTGAATTGAGATTGTAACAATATACTTATCCATCTCTATCATCTTTTATTATATGTCGAAGTGTTGCGAGTGTGTTGTCGATTTTATTTTCTGATCGCATTGAAAATGTGTAAAAGAGGTTTATTGTTGTGGGCAGTGTGTCAAAACGGAAATCTGAATGGAAATCGCATTTCTATAAATTAGAATAATATAGATAAGAAAGGTAACATATTTCAAGCTCGAATATGAGAACTTATATTCAAAATGTAGACTGACATCTATTTGTTCGTACAGACAGACTTAACTAGATCAACTCGGCTGTTGATAATGACCAGGAATATATATACTTTATGGGGTCGGACATGCTTTTTTTTTTAAAGTGCATACTTATGTACATCTTTATTATATCCTTTGTTATCCGTTTTTAACAAGTTTAGGTATAAAAACAAAAAGCGCACTTTTCAGGTGGACCTCAGTCCACCTGCTGACCCTTTTCATTTAAATAACTGACCGAGCTATATGATATATGTATTTTCCCAATTGGAACGATCTAACCTATTTTTTAAACTTTTGTATTGTACCGTTACCGGTAGCGTACCGTATAAATTAATGTACCAATATGTAATCGATTACCTTAACTTTTGTACTTTACTTACCACAATCGGAAACGGAAACCAAATTCACTTTACAAATTTTAATATATATTTTTGTCCGGGCCAGTTAATTTTTTAAAACTTATTATGACTGCCACCAGCAGGCTTAGAGCTGAGCAATATTATATAATATGTGGAATGTACTTTGCCGATCACTTCCATCAAATAAGTGGGGTTCCCCGTGCAGGATTTATTTTCACTATTTTAACTGCACGTTGCTTTCTTGAACCAATGAAAGACTATTGAGTCGCTAACCAACTTTTATTAACCCACAATCAACAAACCAAAAGCAAAGTAATGACCAGGCGCCTCCTGGTTAGTGTTATGATAATACCAACATTTTGGGAAAATAAGAGACATCTTTTTTTCTAACTCAAGTTAGTTAATGGAAAATTTAAAACACTCAAATCATTGGAGTATTTTCGATTTAAGAAACGAAATGTAGTAGTGTGTCGAGATACCCTTTTGCTCTTAACCCTTAGGCGTCCGAAATAAAAGTGTAATCGAGCTCCAAGCTAAATAAAATTCACGTGTGAACCATCCCTAAACTTTTTCGATTATGTTTTAGTCCGGTGAGCATTGCGACCAGCTGAATAATTCCACTTTCTGTATATCCGATTTAAAAGTCCAGACCATATGAATCTGTGCATTATTATGTGGATAAATCCATTGTTGAGGTTCAGAAAGGCATTGCAAGTATGAAAAGGTATCTTTCAATATGCCATTGTTTCTTACACTTGTCGAAAGTTAGTGGTTATCAAAAACTTTCATTTGCGGAGGTAATTAAAATAGGACAAAAACTAGGACGTTGCGCTCTATAAACCGGGTTAAGTGGTCTCCTCCTCTTAATATTTATGTCTATTCCAGAACTAGTCATTTTGGGCAGAGAAAAATAATAGTTGCCCACATATAATACAAAAAAATTCCGTTGTTTTATCATTCTGGTTTTCTGCCACTATTTCAATGGCGAAGAGTGTATATCATATTTGTCACGCCGATAATTAACATTAACATTAACATTACCTACTGTTATTACGTTGTTTAATTGGTAACATATTCTACTTTGTTTTTAGTACCTGCTGAGGATATATGGCGCGGAGTAACAGCTGTTAGTAATGCTGGTAAAAAAAGAGGACGCGGAAAGGGGGCAGGAAGAAAAATTGCAAAGGATCTTAATAGGGGTCAGACAATCGGACTCGGAAAGAAAAGTTTAATATGGCCAGGTTTGAATACACCGATTATACGCGGAAACGAACTTATTCAGCAGCAAAAACAATCGGAAAACTTAGATAGAGAAAAAAACATTATTAATTTGCGGGACTCTATTGGTAATTTTAAACTAGCGAAATTAAATTCAATTGATCGAGGATGGTCTGGAACAAAAATGCCGGGCCGCAGTACTGGTCCGCCGGACGCTGTCGGGGAGGATGTATTTAATTCATTTGACACGCGTGTGTTGGAAAATAAAATTGTTTTTATTATGAAAGGAAATATGGGAAGAAAGCGAAGATATTCGGTTTTATCTGTCACTGGAAATTCGAATGGATTGGCTGGTTTTGCAACCGCTAAAGCTCCTGAAGTTCGAACCGCTCTTCGGAAATCCAAAAATCGAGCAGCACAAAAACTTATAGACATAGATCTTTATGAAAACAGAACCATTAATCACGACTTTTACACTGGTTTCGGAAAAACTAAAATATTTGTTTTTAAAAAACCAGAGGGTCATGGTTTGGTATGTCATCGGGCTATACAAACTATATGCAAGGTGATTGGAATAAAGGACCTGTATGCGAAAATTGAGGGGTCAACAAACCTTCAGCATATTGTTAAAGCATTTTTTATCGGACTTATGCGTCAAAAGTCGTATCAAGATATAGCTAATGAATCAAATTTGCATATTGTTGAACGTCAAATGGCAAAAAACGGATTGACAGAAATAAAAGCAAGTCCTCTATTCGATACGAAAACTTCAGGAAAAGATCGCATAATAGATTTTATGCAATTCACCTTGGGAAATAAAATTGTATTAAGAAAAAAGAGAATACCGCCTTTCTATGTAAATTCTAAAGGCCATAATTTATATGAATTAAAAGCAGAGCGATTTCGAAATCAATCAAATGTACGCTTACACAAATTAGTAAATTCTTATGAATAAGCTATAAACTATCGATTGTAGTACGACTTGTTTTTATTTATATATTTAGGTTTGCATATTTTTGTGCGTAAACATTAATCACAAATAAAATGTAACATAATAAAAAAAAAGTAATACAAGCAAAACATTGTAATATTTTCGATTGAACATTGACAGAATAAAAATTAAATATGTGTTATTCTACATTCTTTTTTTTCTCGTAAGATATTCAGAAATATTTCAAGTATCTAGGCAAACACCCCCTTCCACTTGTAATTTTGTTGTACGCCATAGAGTCAACCTGCCAATAGCAGTAAAATCCACAATTATTAAGATATATCTTTTCTATATGAATACACTTTGGTGTAACGTTAATCAACTATATAATTTCAACAAAATCACTTGGTAAAGCATACATTTACATATGGAACATTGAAGAAGAACATTTTGGTGCTCATCTGGGAGAATTGCCTCGCTGGAAAGTGCATCAGTCTCTACCTCATTCGATGCTTGAACTTTTAAATATGTCCTTTGACTCCGCAGTAAAAAAAATTATTAATCTACTCCAGAAAATACTTGGTAAGTTTGACATATTAAATTGCAGAAGTGTTGCAAAATTTATCTGATATACCTAAATTATTCCTTACTTTGTTGATCATTTTGGATTTCAAACCGATGAAAAAAACAGTTTTAAACAAGAGAGAACGTTGCAGTCAGGCGTAACCGACTGGGAAATACGCTGGTGCCACAGAAAAGGCAGTGTGTAGCACGGAAAAACCCACATTTAAAGGAGGTTACTCTTCCCATCTTTGAATGACATCGCCAACAACATAAATAACACAATTTTGTGACTATAGCCTTAAAGTTGTGGGAGATATGTGGATTTATCGATTTGTGATCATTGCGTAGTAGTCGTACGAAACCAATTCAAGCACTTTGTCTGACGAGAGTTTCAAGGCTCTAGCTATAAGGGTGTCGGACGGCCGAACTCTACTCTAAATACCTTCAGTTGTTACAGGATAAAAATAACTGTATATTAAAAACCCACGTCAAAGAGCAGCATCTGGAAGAATGCATGGAATTTTTAATAGAGCGACATCTTTCATGGGAATTCTTCAAAGATATTGAATGTTATCTTAAAATTATCATGGAAGCGATTGGCTTGCACTTCTCCACAAGGCGACTGCCCGATCTCGTGCTCAATCTTCTTAAGGACCGATAAGAACGGGTTGCGTTCCACCAAGTTAATATCGGCCGCGGTCAATTTTTCTCGTTTTTCGTCCTGCTTTTCTCGGTGGCAAGCTTCATTACTTTATAAAATAAAATTAGAAGAATTTCACGAATACATATACACATATACAAGTAATTCAAATAAAAGATAATTTACATTTATTTAGCTTTAATTTTAAACTGCAAAATCTGTAATTTTTTAGCAAGTAAAATATTCCATTAAAATGAATTCTTCGAGATATTCCCAGATTTGTTGGTTTAAGTATTCACACGCAAGCGAATAGTCGCTCTGACAGAGCATCTGTCAGGTGCTTGCACGTACATGGTAGTACAATTCTGGAATATCCGCCAATATTGCCGTCGTGCATAAACCTGCCCTAACTATAAGTGATTGCATATATTGGGGAGAAGTGTGCTGAATTTTATTGTTCTGTTTCAGCAATTCCTACCGTTCCAATTTACACAAAACTTCGTTTCCGTCGTAACAAGTGCCCAACGTTTTTGTTTATTTATGTGATCTAAAACCGCAAAATATTGCTAAAGATGCTATTTTTATTGTGTGAGCTACACATATATTCAAGAGTTATATTATTTCCTTGGAATGCTATGATCATCAAATACGATTCTTATTTTAGACGCAAGTCAACTCGAGTGTTTGCTTTAGATAAGACAGAAAAAAGGCCAAAAAGGTACAGACTGCATTTTAAAATAATGGATATTTCTGATTGAACTTGAAATTAGATAGTTTAATAATAATTAAATTATTGGAATTATTTTTCCACAGGTGCTGTTCGATTAAGGGACAAAAGCATTGAAAAAAAAAACAATGTGTTCTATTTGCTGTTGTTCCTTTGTGTCCACTATCTGTTCAGTTCATAAGTTATCGATATAAACGAAACTCCAAAAACATCGATACTATCGATGTGTGCCCAACTCTAGCCAAAGGCGTCTACCGACATATAAAGGTGATAGAGAGCTGTTTGCGAAAAATATAACGTTTTCGTGTTAAAATGGGGTCTATATCGGATTTTGGTCAAATAGCGCTGAAATGGGATCCAAAAAATTTAGAAATCCGTACCATGTCAGTGGAGAAAACTTTAGAGCCCTTGGTGTTGCAAGTGACAACGCTCGTGAACACCAAAGGTCCGAGCAAAAAGAAAAAAGGTGAGGCATTAATTGGAAAGTGGTTTTACAGCTCGTAAATTCAAGATGTATTAAATTATTAGTATCCATTATTTTTTGTATATATAAATATAAGTACCTATGAATTCGTAAACATACATATGCATTTAAACAAATTTGTAACTCCACTTTTCGGTACACAGCGTTCTACTACTACATACAAATCAAATATACACACATATGTGTGTATCTGTCTCCAATGTAATGCTGTCTTCAACTTCACACAATGCGCTTACTCAAATTGCCTTTTGAGTTGTACTTCTTTAATGAGAATAATGTTAATATCCACATTGGAAACGTATTTGATTGGTTTTTACTTTGTTCATGACCTTACATCGGTCTAATTAGTGCCCGAAGTAGAACAGTTGCCGCTTAGGCTTTTATTATGGATTTCGCACGGTAAAGGGGAAAACATACAAGCAAAAATACATTTCAATCTGTTACAAAAACAAGAAAGAACGGCTGTCTTTGGCACGCCAGAGAAAACATACTATTGTATTACCATTGGTTAATCTGCTGATATAAATTTTAGTCTGGAGCTCGGTGTAACCATATCCGTCTGTCTATGTCTCTGTCTCTATGCAAACTAGTCCCTCAGTTTTTAAGTTATCTTGGCATGTATCCGTCTTTTTGATGCAGGCAGACAAAGTATATAATATAGCTTTTATGCTATTCAATCAGATCATGATTTGTGTAATAGAAGACATACTTTCAAGATCCAAAGAATTATATATGTTTGGATTACATTAGGTGAGTCTAAAATGTAGTGTTCCGCTTTGGATACAATGACTAAAAATGTCTGCAAACAATTTTATTTTGAGTTTTTCACATTTTTTAAGTTTATATTATTTTCAATTACTTCAAAAATAATATGTTCTTGATTTTTAGGCTAAAAGGGTCTTGGGTCTGAATGGCTTACGTCCTTATTTGTTATAGTACAACTAAGTACGGCGTCGAGTCCCGAGTGACCTAGAATATCCTACCTAGAATATATATATATATATATATAGGGATGGGAGAAGTCTCATTCAATGAGTTATCCATTTCATGACAAAATTATATCCCTTATAAAAATGGAACGAAAAAGACCCAAAATTTCACTTTCTTTGTTTTCTTATCTGTGCAAGAACGCTTTTCATAAAGGGTGGCTAAATGACTTAAGCGAGTGGCCGAATTTTATAATAAATTTTAACTCAATCTACATTTCATACATTTGTTCTGTGAAATCTGTCAAAAATTTTCATGCTCTCTCCAGGGTTAAAAAAAAAATCAGACCGATGTTTCAATGTTAGCTATACTAATGATATAGGAATATATTGGTATTGTACAATATTCGTATATCCGTTTCTACTACAGAGTGTAAAATTGAGGTCTAGGGGACTACGAGATCGATAATCGCAAATTGATAAAATCATATATTTCTCACAATTTTAAAGCTGTAGTCAACAAATTATACCGATGGTATCACAATATATTGATTTTGTCATGCTGTCTGTTCGTCTGTAAGAACTCAATTTTTTCGACACCCTTAGAGGAAGAGACTTGAACCTTGAAACACATACAGATCTGTGTCCGCGCCAGACAAAAGGTAGAAATTTGAGTGGGGCTAGGAAATATCTCCCCCGATTTTAAGGCCTCAGTCACCAAATTTGGTTGATAGGTTGTTGGCTATCTCCTTCAAAGATCGGCATATGCCATGCCCACCACCGCCTCTCGCTCCTAAAAATTTGAAATGGGTATATCTTCTGCAGTTTTTAAATTAGAGCCGTCAAATATGGTAGGTAAATTACTGGTAGCCGCCTTTAAGAATCAATGAAAATTGATAAAACCGCATATCTCCCACAAATTTAGAGATAGAGTCAAACTTGGAAGGTAACTTACTGATAACTTCCTTCAAAGCCCGGCAAATACACTATCAGAACGCGCCAGCCGGCCAAGGAACTTCGGTCCTAGAAATATGAAATGCGCATATCTTCCACAATTTGTAAGCCAGAGTCAATAAATGTCGACGGTAACTCCCTTAAGAGGTCGATAAAAAATGTAATAGGCCCTCTCCGCCTCCCAAAACAGATACACTTCTTAGTGAAATCGATAACACACTTCAAACACACGGACAACGCCCACTCAAGCCCCCAAAAACTATAAAAGCCTATATCTCCCTAAATTTAAGAGCTACAGAAACCAAAACTTGGAAGGTACATAACTAGGAATCTTCTATAATATTTTTTTCTAGTTGCGCCCAATCAGGCTCCCAAACTTTCCAATCTCCCGTAATTTAAGAGCTACAGTTACCAAACTTGGAAGGTGGATTGCTAGCAAACTCCTCACTATTTTTTCCGACAAATTTAAAGGCTTACTTGGAGGATGAGATTATAGGAACCTTCAAAGATCTGTATTTCTTGGCTACGCCCACCTTGTTCTGTAGCTCAACTTATCAGATGGTATCGCTTGTTGGTATCAGAGTATTTTGCAGTCGGTTACGCTCGTTTGGAAATTAGAGCTTTTTCTCTCCTGAGCCTGACAACTTTCCAAGTTGTATGTTTAAAATGTGCCTTAAGTTATTGATACATCAATTGCTAATGCTTTTTAAGTTATCCCAGTCTTTGCATCCATATAATTTTTCTCCACAAAAAAATGGTAAGTCTGATTTTTTAATACCAGATGCATGGATAAGTTGTCTGCCATTCATAAGGTATATGAAAATATCCTTACTTAAACTTTGCAATATCTATAAATCAGTTGTCGCCCCTGATCAATATAGCTGCATGAAGAATCGATCTTAATGAACCAAGTTGCTTGAATTAGCTATTCCTTCTGAAAATTCAAACTGATGTTACATACACTGACTAACTATGACCTGCTGTACAATCTTGATTTCTATGGATTCCGTCCCTCGCTTCTATCTTGAATATTCTTGTATTTAAAGGCCAAAGTAAAATAGTACTGGTACTTAGGTCTTAGGTAGACTATTTTTTGTTTAACTCAAGATTACCCTGAAATTTGTCTATTTACTTTTTCGTTAATGATCTCCCATCAATCTTATCTAATCCACTTTTATGTCCTGACGATGTGAAACTAATTTAGTCGTACTTATCGTCATAATTGTTTACATGTTGTTTTAAACTCTGTGCAAATTTGACGCTTGGCCAACCAGTTGTATCTAAATTATTCAAAATGTCGCACTAGACTCCTTTTGAAAATTTTCAATTGCAACGTATAATTACAGTTAAAGATGCAGTTCTCTTTGATACTAAACTGAGCTTTAGACTCTATGTGCACATTTCTTAATGAGGCCAGGTTATTTGGCCAACAGAATTTGAAAACCCTTCCACTAACAAATTTCTTCATGTCCATCCCCTCTTTCAATACTGCTTATGTGTCTGGTGGCCTCCATGTCTATCAAGATCAAATTGTGTCCGATCAGAAGCAATTTCTTCTCTTAACTTTTTTTTTCCTAGTATACCTGTTTCTGTATTAGCTTAATGCAGGACTATT
This sequence comes from Drosophila quasianomalipes, assembly GCA_035043665.1. Taxonomy (NCBI): domain Eukaryota; kingdom Metazoa; phylum Arthropoda; class Insecta; order Diptera; family Drosophilidae; genus Drosophila; species Drosophila quasianomalipes. Next base: position 42,916 of record JAWNMU010000183.1, read on the forward strand.
TACGTGTTGCACCATCCTGCTGGTGTTATACGTTAATCTCACAGTGGTTTGATTTGGCATTTTATTACTTACAAATACATTTTTTAAATTAATTTTAAATATTATTTAAATGCTTACTAATTTTATTTTTGGCTTTCCAAATCTATTTTATAAATTTCATTATATTTAGATGTTATTTTATTATATTTAGATGTTATTTTACTGTACTTAGGCTAAATAACTTAGTGAAACTTAATTTTGATTAATGTGCACATCGAACAGAGTCCAACCGATGCCATATAAATTTCATTACGAATTAAAAAAATAATTTTGCTCTGGCAGTTGAGATGCTGGCTTATGGTGGTATTACAATTTAAATTTACAATTTTAGACTGAAATCCATAACAATACAAAACTAAGCATTTAATCCTTATCTTTTAGCTATTTGTCATATTCTTTTTATTATTATATTTATAATGCATTTAATATTTTTAGGAAAATCAAAGCGTGCAAGTGCGCTGGTTGCAGCTGTTGAGAAAGCCACTGAAAATTTTATTCAGAAGGGAGAGCAAATTGCATATGAGAATCCGGACATAACTCAAGAAATGCTGTCTGCCGTTGACGAGGTGCGCAAAACGGGAGATGCGATGAGCATTGCAGCCAGAGAATTTTCAGAGGACCCATGTAGCTCCTTGAAGCGAGGGAACATGGTTCGAGCAGCTAGAAATCTGCTCTCAGCTGTTACACGCCTACTAATCTTGGCAGATATGGTTGATGTTCATTTGTTACTTAAATCTCTTCATATTGTTGAAGATGATCTTAATAAGCTCAAAAATGCATCTAGCCAAGACGAACTTATGAACAACATGCGGGTAAGGGCATATAATTAATTTGAATGGAATTTTTACATTAATGCTTACCTCTTAATCCCAGCAATTTGGTCGCAACGCTGGAGAACTCATAAAACAAGCAGCAAAACGTCAACAAGAGTTAAAAGATCCGCAACTGCGGGATGATTTAGCTGCTGCTCGTGCAATGTTAAAGAAACATTCAACAATGCTGTTAACCGCATCTAAGGTCTATGTTCGACATCCAGAGCTGGATCTGGCCAAAGTCAATCGAGATTTTATTTTAAAACAAGTGTGCGATGCCGTGAACACGATCAGCGATGTAGCCCAAGGAAAATCATCACAGCCTACTGATGTTTACAGTGGCGCAGGAGAATTAGCTGCAGCCTTGGACGATTTCGACGTGCGTTTAAATACTATAAAGAGAACATTCGTTTTCTAGTTGAATGTTTTATTTAGTAAATCGTCTTTTTATATAAACATTTTAGGAGGGAATTGTAATGGATCCCATGACGTACAGTGACAAACGGTCACGGCAACTTCTCGAAGAACGTTTAGAGAGTATTATTAGTGCTGCAGCCCTGATGGCCGATGCAGACTGTACAAGGGACGAGCGCAGGGAGAGAATTGTCGCCGAATGCAATGCTGTTCGCCAAGCTCTACAGGATCTGCTATCTGAATACATGTCAAATGTAATTTATATTGAAGCCAGAAATCGTAATACGTAACTTTCAACAAACTTATATTATTTTAGATGGGCCAAAAAGACAACAGCCCCGGACTAGATAGTGCGATTGAACAAATGTGTCGCAAAACAAGAGATTTGCGACGGCAGCTTCGCAAGGCTGTTGTTGATCATGTATCTGATTCGTTTTTGGAAACAACTACGCCTTTGATTGACCTAATTGATGCCGCCAAATCTGGAAATGAAAAGAAAGTCCGTGAAAAGGCTGAGATATTCACGAAGCATGCGGAGAAATTAGTTGAAGTTGCTAATCTCGTGTGCAGTATGTCAAATAACGAGGACGGAGTAAAAATGGTTCGATATGCTGCGGCCCAAATAGAAAGCTTATGCCCCCAAGTAATCAATGCTGCATCAATACTTACGGTGCGACCAAACTCTAAAGTTGCCCAAGAGAACATGGCAGCTTATCGCCAAGCTTGGGAGGTGCAAGTTCGGATATTAACAGAAGCTGTGGATGACATTACAACCATTGACGACTTCTTAGCTGTTTCTGAAAACCATATCCTAGAAGATGTCAACAAATGTGTCATGGCTTTACAAGTTGGCGATGCTAAGGATCTGCGTGGAACTGCTGGATCTATTCAGGGTCGTTCGTCTCGTGTGTGCAATGTTGTTGAGGCTGAAATGGACAACTATGAGCCATGTATTTACACAAAGCGAGTCTTAGAAGCAGTTAAAGTGCTTCGCGAGCAAGGTTGGTATTGCCATATTATTAATTCCAATATCGAAGGTATATTGCCTTCGTGCAATGTTCGTCAAGCTGTCTGTATAAACATTTATGTCTGATTACAAATATTGTCTTATAGTCCGAACCGATAAAAACCTTAATGTTCACAATTTTATAAAATATGCAGTGTCTCAGACCTTGTTTCGCCCAGTGTCTAGCAAAAAATATAAAGTGCTATAATGTTTAAACAAAGAAACAAACGCAAAATGTATATTTGCTGCTAAATCGATATATCTCTTTAAAACCTTAAAATATAACACAATTTCAAAGCTAGGTTCACCATGTATAAAACAGTATATCGTTCGGCTGCAACGTGAATATTATGATTTTGTAAGGTATAAATAATTATATTCTCAATCATCTTTACTATCCGAGTCGATATGGCCTTGTCGGTCTGTCTGTCCATCTTAATGAAACTGAATGCACATATCAGTTGCAGCAGCCGCATCGGAACATCGAAGATCAGTTTTTGTATTAAAACCTCTTTTGTTTACCAAGATATCCGTACAATACTCTTTAACTACTGAGAACAGGCTTTTTTTTGTTTGCTTCCAACTACTAAATCATATAACTCATGTAACTCGGTTTTTTTATATCGATACAAATTGATAGTAGTTATCAACTGATGTATTGTTAGTAGTATTTATTGCCCATATATTTGCATATTAAAAATATTTAAAATTCTTGATTGATGCCTTTAATTAGTAATAAGCACTGTCATTTAAAATATGGTGAACCATCTATTATTATTCTTTTATATTTTAGTGATGATCAAATTTGAGCAACGAGTCGATGCAGCAGTGGAAGCCCTGGCTACCAATACAAACAAAAAATGTGGACGAGAATGATTTTATCGATGCCTCGCGTTTGGTATACGATGGAGTACGCGAAATTCGACGTGCAGTATTAATGAACCGGGTAAGAATTTTATAGTAACTTAATAACTAGTCTTGTAAAACATTTCCGGGCGACATATTTCTGATAACAGCTGCCTTACAAATCTTTAAAAAAAAATGTCACCTGTCTACAAGAGGGTAGACTTGCCAAAGATGATCATTCTTTCTTGTATTTAGTTTAATCCAAATTAATTGCATTGTTGTGTCTTAAATTTTCTGTTTAGCAGCTGTGAACTTTAGCGTTCTATCTACCTGACAACTAAGCTGATAACTATCTAATAATTTATTTGATGGTTTTGTAAAATTAATTTTGATTAACTAATTAATCAAATAAAGATCATAAAACAGAATACTGGGAAAATAAAAATAATTTTCTTTCCATTTATTGTTTTTATTAAATACTTTATTCCCAAGTGTTTTCATTAAATTAAATATTCTTGAGAATTTGGGTTACAATAGATTTCTTAACACCCGTTAACAACCCTTTTACAATTGTGGTTTATGTTTTCCTAAAATTACACACAATAAATCATTTGACAACAGGCTCTCGAGACAAATGAAACTTTAAAATATTTATTTGTCATAGATTAGTTTATGTTTTCCATACTTCTTAATTATTTTTCGTGTTTATACTCTAATTCCGAAGTTTTTACGATTATGATCGGGTACCGATTGAATAAGTGCATATATGTTTTGTCCCTAGGGTTAGAGAAACTTGGAACACATATTCGTCTGTGTGTTCGTCAGAATATTTTTTTTTAATTTATGTTGCAATTTCAACAGGGGCCTGAAAATCGATACAATTTATCACCAAATTTGGTTAGTATTTTGTTGACGATGTCTCTTAAGGATCAGCACAGCAAAAAATACATATACTATAAACAACCTTACTTTAATTTAAACACTAAATGTTTTGAATTATTAACTTTTACATGTTTCATAATTCTTGTTTTCATTTCAGAGTTCTGAAGACTTGGACACGGATACTGAGTTTGAACCAGTCGAAGATTTAACATTGGAAACACGCAGTCGATGTAATTATTTTGTTTATTTATTTTTTTCATGTCGTATAGAAAAGTTAACAACAAAATTAAAAATGGGAAAAGCAAAATCAGTGGCAAAATCCCTAAATATGCGCTGTAAGCAATATACAAAACTGAAAGTAGTTTGCTATTGACTTCCTTTTACTATCGGATGTTAAATTTCAAATGGCTTAAACTGGTATCAGAGTATTATGCAGTCAGCTAAATCCGACTGCGCTGTTTTCACTTTATGAAACACCTTTAAAATGGGTAACTGTAGAAGGAGGCATTTGACCGAGCTATTATCCTAATTAAGTCTGCGAAGGCCGGTTTTGAATAGATTTTAGTTGATCGGGTTAATTCTTATGCTGTAGAGGCAAGATACAAAGACATGCTCCAGAATACGTCTGACAAGATATTTAAAGGGAAATCTAGTACAATAAGGATAATAAAACTCTTAAGCTCACCGTATATTAAAACCAAGGAATCCTTTAGATTTATAAATGATAATATAAATACGAAGTTTGAAGCAAAGATATCAGTTAAAGTGATTAACCTTGATACGATGCGGAAGCACGTTTTTAGTAGAATAGATAGTAATGAGCAATATTACATTACATTAAAAAGAGTAAAGAATTACAATTTTTGTTTGAGATTTAACTATAAACTCGTTTGTTTAGAGGGTCGAAGTTTCTTTTGTATATAGGTGTGTTTTTATATTTATCTATATATATTTAGCTATACTAGCCTTAATGGGAATATTTTAACTTAGTCAAACTTTAGCTATGCAAGTTTATATTTCTTAATTTTCGATTTAAATTAATTATGTTTATGTTAAACCACTTACAGCAAGTGCTCATACTGGTGACCAAACAGTTGACGAATATCCGGACATAAGCGGCATTTGCACTGCTAGGGTAAGTGTGCAATGTAACAATACTGCAGCACTACCTATATACTTTTTTAATTATTAGGAAGCAATGCGTAAAATGACAGAAGAGGATAAGCAGAAAATTGCACAACAAGTGGAGCTATTTCGACGAGAAAAACTCACTTTTGATTCAGAGGTTGCTAAATGGGATGATACTGGAAACGACATCATTTTCCTGGCAAAACATATGTGTATGATAATGATGGAGATGACAGATTTTACAAGGTATTTCTTTACATATTCCGTAATTATCTAACAACTTTTCACTTAGGATCGTCGAGAAAGCTAGGCAAGCTGCTTGCCATTTACCATATAATTTATATCATAACATAACATAACATAGCATAGGGCCTAACATAATTAAATAAAATACTATCAACTGTTCAAAATATCGATAAGAGATCTAGATTTATGTCAAGCTGAAATTCAAGCTTTCAAAACGCAGCGCCACAAATAAATTTGGTGACTATCTCTTAAATTGTGAGAGATAAAAGATTTGGCGATTTGGCGCGTATACACTTTTTATTTACTTTAAGGATAAATACTAAATAAAATCCTACTAGGCTGAAGTCTTTGAAATTCTTTTACTTCATATTTTTGTATTTTAGTTTATTAATGAATTGCTTTAATATTTAAATTATTTAATAATTTAGACAGCTTGATCAAAATTATTTGTGAATTATTTTAACAACTTTTAGAGGTCGTGGCCCCTTAAAGACCACCATGGATGTTATCAATGCCGCCAAGAAAATATCCGAGGCCGGCACTAAACTTGATAAGCTTACGCGTGAAATAGCAGAGCAGTGTCCGGAAAGCAGCACCAAAAAAGACTTATTGGCATATTTGCAACGTATCGCTCTCTACTGTCATCAAATCCAAATAACTTCTAAAGTCAAAGCAGATGTCCAAAATATAAGCGGGGAACTGATTGTCTCGGGGGTAAGCATTGTGTTAGAGTTAATTTTTTGTTTTTAATAACATATTTTATTTAATCTTTCAGTTGGATAGTGCTACTTCTTTGATACAAGCAGCCAAGAATCTAATGAATGCCGTAGTACTGACAGTGAAATACTCTTACGTAGCGTCAACAAAATATACTAGACAAGGAACTGTAACTGTAAGTATATCTATATCGCAATTTATTTATTTATTGTATATTTGTAACATATCCGGTTAATGTAAAAAAATAATTATTTTCATTATTTTATGCATTTTCTGTCTGTTCAAGAAGTTTTCAAATTATTTAATCAGCTAACTTGTAACAATTTAAATATTATTTCAAAAGACTTTCACCGGACATCTTAAAAATTTAAATATTCGTGATACTAAATGCTGTTTTTCTTTTCTGAAGTCTCCAATTGTAGTATGGAAGATGAAAGCACCAGAGAAAAAACCACTAGTGCGACCTGAGAAGCCAGAAGAAGTTCGTAGTAAAGTTCGAAAAGGATCGCAGAAAAAGTTCAAAATCCAATACATGCTCTATCTGAATTCCAAAGTCCTGCTGATGCTGTGTAAGGGATTTAACTCTCGAATTATAATATTAAGTATTATATACCTAATTAATAATATACTCGTATATTGGTATAAAGTCGAACTGCCGAACGGGCACAGTTTATTATTAAATAAATATATTCTACGATAGGCTCGTAATATATATGAGTTTATTTCATTCATATCTATCTGCGAATGGATATTTATTAAACCATTCCTGTACTTTGTAGTGTTGGCTGCCATCAGCTACAACAGCCGAGTTAAATAATATTTTTAATTGCCATATAATCAACGATAATGAGTTGCATACATTTATATATTTTAATACATAACTACCGAACTCAACAGGTAGGAGTGCAGTATGCTCCCAACATATTAGTGATATATCATGATTGCTTCCACAGGAAACTACTATTCGCGTCGACTCTATAAGATCAAAGAAAACAAGGGAAAGGCATGCAATATTTTCGGTATGGTACGCGGTGCTCCTGTCTTCTGTTGGAATACTGGCATAACTATAACACGCAAGTAATACTTGCAAGCCAGAATGAAATACCGAACGTTACTTAAAGGGGACAGCCATAAAAACTAGCTGCATATCTACAAGAGTAGAAATATCGAGTTGAAGAAGATAATACGCTCGAACGAGAAGCGAGCAGCGAGCAAACTGCGCACTCAGACCCATAGGATCTAAAATAAAAAAGTGATGAATAGCCTATACGCATTTAGATCATGCTCCACGAGCAAAAACCTTCTAAAGCAAATTGTATCAGAGTTGCTTTCCCAACGGAGCTGCTCGTCAACGTAGCAAAAACGCCATAACCGGTGTCCACAGAAGAGATTATACTGCTGCTCGAGCAAGGACTACTTCAATAAGGTTTTCAACAAGTGCCTGAACGAGGGACTGTTTCTACTCGCTGGAAACAGCAAAACCTGATACCAAGGAAACTGACCGCCCTATACGCTTGCTCGATGTAGTAGGCAAGGCGTTCGACAGACATGGAGCAGTGATAGACGCAGATGGCCTCTCCATTAACCAATTCGGGTTTCGATAGACGTCATTGAGACGGTAGCAAAACGTGGCATAGAGTACTGCATAGCGACCAACGTGGATGTTAAGAATGCTTTTAACTCTGCGAGGTGGGATATTATCATGGACTCACTAATAAAATTAGATATACCACCACACTTAATAAGGACTATTGACAGCTACTTCAATAATGGGAAACTGATGACACCACACGGGCAATGGAGGAAAGCAGTGTACAGTAACGGGCGGATTACCACTAGGGTTCGGTACTTTGGAACATTATGTATGATGGAATACTCCGACTAAATCTTCCCCCTGGAAGAACTATCGTAGGCTTTGTAGATGATGGCACTGTTGCGCTGGCAAAGCATATACATGAGGCGGAAAGTGACACCAATGTAGCCATCAGTATGGCACATGATTTGTTACTCAAGTCAGAAGTAAAGCTAGCGGATCACAAAACCGGAGACATTACCATAGTCTCTAAAGCGCCCTAAAGTTTTTTAAAGGAAAATCACACTTACAATATGGCAAGCAAGGTTGGATTCCGCAAGCGTTGGGCTTATTCCGGACAAAGCAGACTGGGTAGACAAGCAGCATGGGGAGATTCACTTTTACCTAACCCACTTCTGACTGGTCACTGATGCTATCGTTCGTACCTACATAGATTTGTGACATGGTGCAAGCCCCATATGCACACTATGTAATATGAATGCAATTGGAAATGCAGAGCACGCATTCTGTGCGAGTCTAGCGTCTGATAAAGAAGCAGATGCCAAGAAAATATGGAAGGATGGCTGGCTGCAAAGAATTTTGTAGTTCATATGCTATGCCACAAAGAAAATTGGGAGAACTAAACGCAAGAAACAGGATTGACGATTATTCTCTGATTCCGGATTCTGAATTTTAATCGCGCTAAAATGCATACATTAATTTGTAGTGCAAACTTATATGCTTATAGTAATTCAGTTAAACGCTTTTCATTTATGCCTTAGAAATTACATGGAAATTTACCGAAGTCATGGTGAACATATAGTACAAATATACAATATTTCGAGATATACTCAGTCCTAGTTCGGATATCAGTCACAAGTCAACAAGATGGACACAACCACAGGGCAACACCGAGTCTTCTGCGATATTTGTGCAACTTGGGTACAAGATCTCCCGCAAGAGGACTTTTTTAAGTCATCTACTGCCCAAACCGATTACGCCTCGAAGTGCATCGACGAGCTGTCGATTTGCCAACTAGATACCAAATCACCTTGTAATTGTATTTATTTGCGTATTTCTAAAATTTAACGACGTGCCAAACTTTATAATAAAATAATTAAGAGCATTCCAATGTTTTCGAAAGCGTATGTATACTTGATTCTTATATATTCGTATTTTTCCAGAGATCAAATGAATGCGTCTACGTAAAGTTATGATAGAGGGTGTGTTAAGATAACAACAACAGTTTTAACAATTTTTCGAATTGTTTGTGGAGCTTTATCTTATAAAAAAATAAGAAGTAAAATATTAATTGAATGGAGATGTCAGGTGACACCAACTTCCTGATTTCAGTCACGAATTTTAACTGTAAATTCGAGATGATGATAAGATCGATACCGAACTGAAGCGGTAAGCGACAAATATCTATACTACACAAGTCATCATCGCGAATGCTAGGGCTCAATGTAACTTACACGAGTCGATTTGCTCGACACAAAATATCTACTACCAAATTGAAGAATGCGCAGCTATGGTTACAACACATGCACTTGGGTACCGAGCCGCCAAGGCAGAATGCTCATCTAAGTCCTAACCGGACTTTTTTCTGGTACCCACCCATGCCAAAAGCGAAGAGAGATAGGCTCGAGGCCAGGTAGATAACTGAGAAATCTCTTAGAGCTGGGAACAGATACCTTTGATACTTCGTGGTTTCTCTGATTTGGCACCTCTATGGATGAAATGGTCTGTGTGAGGCTATTTTATTTTATTTGATATCTTTATTGAATACTTAGAAAAATTACATGTTTTCAGTCTTTGGAAAACCTCTTAATGGAATTACAGATGACCAGTACTTGAAGACTTAAATTATGAACTGCACATGTTTCAATAAGTGTAAAGTTAACATTTTTTTCGCTAAAAATGAGAAGAGAATATAGCTTTTCACCTTCATTTTGAGTACAAAATATAATAAACATTTTCTTTATTATCATTTCTATAAGTTGTCTATAATAATTATATCGTTATATGAAGCACGAAACCAGCTAAGATATTCAAAATTTGTTTCCTTAATATTCGATTATATATTTAAATATATTTTAGTGTGTGTACATGGATTACTAATAATTCGAAATAAGTCAGGAATATTTACTTATACATGTTATTACATAAGGCTTATGGCTACAATAATTTAAGCTAGCAAGAATGCATGTTTTATTTATTTTTTGTTTCATCCGAATATTATATTCTTGGTGTCAATACTAACGGGAAGCAGATTGCAGGTAATGCT